>PVIA01007401.1:50751-83783 GCA_004024845.1 Tonatia bakeri | reverse complement strand
ATGGAAGCCCATGTTTGAACATGCTTTTCTATCATATTATACTGTCCTGTAAAGTTGAGGGTCATCTGAGGCTTTAACAACCTTTTATTTATTTTTTAAAATTATTTTATTGTTGCTCAATTACTGTTGCCTGCATTTACTCCCCACCTCTCCCCCTGGGCCAAACTCACCTCCCTCCCTTGCTTCCACCCCGCCCTTGATTTTGTCCTTTACAGTTGTTCCTGAAAACTCTTCTCCCCTTCCCCCTATTATCCCCTCCCACCTCCCATCAGGTTACTGTCAGATTGTTCTTAATTTCAATGTCTCTGGTTATTGGAAGCTACCTAAGTGCCCATCAGTAAATGAGTGGATCAAAAACTATGGTACATTTACACAATGGAATTCTATGCAGCAGAAAGAAAGAAGGAGCTCCTACCCTTTGCGACAGCATGGATGGAACTGGAAAGCATTATGCTGAGTGAAATAAGCCAGGCGGTGAAGGACAAACACCATATGATCTCACCTTTAACTGACAACAGTTACTTTGCCTTTTCTTAGGTCATGGTCCTACCTACAGCCCTGATTCCAATATTTTTAGAAAGGGCTGCTTGAGAATGTACCCATCTGCCTCCAGATGTGCCACAGCTGGGGAGTGTAGGGACACTGGGTGGCTGGGGAAGTCATGGTATGATTGAGGATAAAACTATGGGAAGTTTGGGGTTTCTTCGTGACAATCTCTCTCCCACTCTGCTTTTTCCTTCCTTGTTCCCTTTATCTCCCTCCCCTCCCTTTCACTTTATGTCTCTCTCTCTTTCTTTCTTTAAACTGTTTGCATGCCTTAATTCATAGTACATTGTCATTTATTCTTTGCGTTTGTTTCAATCTTCATCTCTGGTTCTCATTCCAGTTCAAACACCACCATGGGTTACATGGTAATGTTTTTGTTATTGCCACTTAAATAGGCCCCTTACCTTATAAAACTTAGTGGTTTTAATTGTATAATACATTCAGCAGAAATTGAGGACTCTTCTATCTTGGTGAAATTTCTGGGGGTCCAGTGACATGGGGCCTGTCGACATATCCCTTCTAAGATAAAGAACAAATTGCTCATCTGGCTCCTCCCACAACCAACTGAGGGGCACAATGCCTAGAAGCCCTCTTTAGATTTTGGGAGTAATATGTTCTTGTAATCTGGGTGTCTTATATGCTATGGACCATTAACCCAGTGACCCAAAATGCTGCTACTTCTGAGTGGGGCCAGATCACAGAAGTCTCGGCAACAGGTCAGGCTGCTGTGTGAGTTGCTCTATCACTTGGGCCATGTGACTCAGGAGATGTAAGGGCTCTTGAAGTGTCAGGGGGCATATAGGGGTACCACTCCAAGCCTTTGAAGGCCCCTATAGGTTTATTGCAGCACAGACTGCTAGGATTTTGGAGCAAAGCACTTGCATCCACTGCAGGTAACTACTCTTCTTTTGAGAAACAGGTCTTGGTCTGCTACTGGGCCTTCATAGACATAGAATGCTTAACCATGAGCCACCACGTTACCATGTGATCTGAGCTTCCCATCACAAACTGGTGTTAGCTGACCCACTGAGCCATGAAGGTGGCTATGCACAGCAGCAGCTCCTTATCATTAAGTAGAAGTATGCAGCCACTGGGCCTCAGAAGGCTCTAAAGGCACAAGTGAGTTACACAAAGTGGCCCAAGTGCTCATTGTCCCTACTCCTATTACTTTGCCTTCTTTCTCCCCACCTGCACCTCTGGCCTCACGGGAAGTTTCCTATATCAGTTGACAGAGGAAGGGAAGACTTGGACTTGGCTGATAGATGGCTCTGCATGACATGCAACCACCACCCAAAATTGGACACCTGTAGCATGCCCATTTTGCAGCTATCCCTGAAGGACAGTAATGATGGAAATCCTCCTAGTAGGTAGAACTTTGAACAGTGCATCTGGTTCTTCACTTTGTTTAGATGGAAGATGGCCAGATGTGTGCTTGTGTACTGATTCACGGGCTGTGGCCAGTGGTTGGTCAGATGGTCAGGGACTTGAAAGAAGCATGATCAGCAAACTGGTACAAGGAAGCATGGGGTATGTGGACAGACTTCTCTGAGCAAAAAACATGAAGATATTTGTGTTCCACGTGATTGCACATGAAAGGGTGGCCTCAGCAGAGGAGTATTTTAATAATCAAGTGGTAGGGTGATCTATTGTTTGGATACCAGTCAACCTTTTTCCCAGTCACCCCTGTAGTTACTCAGTGGGCTAATGAACCAAGTGTCCATGGTGGCAGGGAGGGGGTCATGTATGAGCTCAGCCATATGAACTTGCACTTACCGATGCCAACCAGATTATGACCAATGCTGTGTGCAAAATCCACCAGCAGCAGAGACCCACAATGAGTCCCCAACATGGCACTGTTACCTTGGGGATCAGCTAGCTACTCGGTGGCAGGCTGATTACATTGGATTGCTTCCATCATGGAAGGCATAACATTTTGTTCTTACTGGAACAGACACCCTGAATATAGCTTTGTCATGCCTAGACACAGTGCTAAGGCCTATAAATCCACTACCTGAGGATTTACAGAGTGTCTTATTCACAAATCATGGTATTTCAAACATCATTGCTTTTGATCAAGGAACTTGTTGTACTTCAAAACAGTGCAGAAATGGGCCAATGCTCATGAAGTTCACTGATATTACTGTGTTTTCCATCAGCCTAACAATTGGCTTCACAGAATGGTGGAAATGCCTTTTGAATTCTCAGGTACAGTGTCAGCCAGAGGCTGATGCCTTGCAGGTCCAGGGCAAGGCTCTCTAGAAAGATGTATATGCTATGAATCAGTGTCCAATATAGGGTACTGTTTCTCCCACAGCCAGATTTTATGGATCCTTCTTATCCTTTCCTTTCTTATTCCCTTACCATGTGGCATAAGATATTGACTTTATATCACTGTATTTTAGCATTGTTACTTCTATACTGGGTTGACCAAAAAGTCCAATTAATTTTTTTCTGTAAAATAAAAGACACATTTTTTCATTTTTGCCAATAACTTAATTGATTTGGATATTTTGAGTATGTCAGCTATCTCCTGCTATTGGCGTCTAGTGGGTAGAGGCCAGGGATGTGGCTGAACATCTTCCAATGCAGCAGCTAGCCCCACAGCAAAGAGTTATTTGGCCAAAATGTCAATAGTAACAAGAAACTTTGCGAACCACTTTTGACATGTTTGGTCAGTCATAGCACCTTCTCCTTTCACTGCACAGATCTTTTTTTGTTTTGCATTTCAGTTGTGTTTTTACCTTTCTTGAAATAGTAAAGCATAATGCACCAAAAAATGTTGTATATCTTCTTCCATCTTCAATATTAAAATGGCTGCACAAAAATTCACCAGTTTTGATGTTTTTTTTTAAATGCATGATGACATGATATCTGCCACAATACAATCTAACAAAATTGTTTCAAATGAAGTTAAAGACAACTAAGTACTACTAGAGCCATCTTACAGAACAAAGTAAATGAACTTTTTGGCCAACCCAGTATCTCAAGAACTTTGCTGCAGCCTTTGGGGAAGGTATTAGTACATTCTTGGTTGCATACAAGATAGTTATTATGTTAGGTAGAATTATAAACTTGTTATTATCTTTATTTAGAGATTAATTATAGTTTAAGAAGATATGGGTGGGTGTCAACTGGACAAGGGTAGACTTGTGATCATTAATTTTCTCTGCCAACTTGACTGGACATGAGGTGCCCAGATATTTGGTTAAACATCATTCTGGTTGTGTCTATGAGGGTTTTTCTGATGTGACTAACAATAGAGTAGGTAAACTGAATAAAGTACTTGCTCTTTCCAGTGTAGGTGGGTATCATCCAACCCACTGAAAGCCTGGATAGAACAAAAAGGCTGAGTAAGGGGGAATTAGCTCTCTCTGCCTGTCTGTCTCGGAGTTGGATGTCAGCCTTCTGCCTTCAGAGTCTGACTCTGGAACTGCACCATTGGCTCCCCTGGGCCTCTACGTGAGCCAACTTCTTATAATAAATAGCTTCATGTGTCTATCTATCTATACATATCTATATCTATATCTATATCCATATCCATATCATCTATATCTATATCTAATCTATCTATATCTATGTCATCTATATCTACGTCTGTCATCTGTCCATGTACATCTAATTTACCTATGAAATGCTGTTTCTCTGGAACACCCCAAGTACTACACCTTCTTCTTCTCTCCCTACTCCATTTTTTCCTCTTTCTTCCTTTGAGCTATTTGCACATGTCAGTTTATAG
The DNA here is from genome assembly GCA_004024845.1 of Tonatia bakeri. Lineage (NCBI taxonomy): Eukaryota > Metazoa > Chordata > Mammalia > Chiroptera > Phyllostomidae > Tonatia > Tonatia bakeri. The sequence goes on along the minus strand of PVIA01007401.1, from coordinate 79,501 downwards.
TGCATTATTATTTGTCCATTTTATGTGTTTATGTTAATTCCGTCCAACCTTGGTTCTCATTTCAATTGAATTCTCCATCCAAGGGTACACATGTTGTATAAGCTCTTAAATATGCCTTTGCCTTATGAACTCAGTAGCCATAGCTTTGACTATTTACATGTTTTAATTTTTTATATTTAATTTCATTTTTTATTGTGGTAAAAATCATGTAACATAAAATTTACTTTCTTAGCAATTTTGAGGTATGCATTTTCATAGTGTTAAGTATAGTCACAGTGTTGTGGCAGATGCCCAGCACTTTTTCATCTTGCAAATCTGAAACTCTCTACCCCTTAACAGCAACACACCTTTTCTCCCTCCCCTAGCCTCTGATAGCCACCGTTCTACTTTCTGTGTCTATGTTTGACTATAGTTATTGTATATGCATTTTGAATGAACATAAATTATATTGCACCGTAGAGCTCTATTCTGCCCTATTCCTTTACTCACTCAACACTTTTGATGAGATCTAGCCAAGTCACTGTGTGTTTATCTCTATCACAGCTTCTAATTGCTGCATTTCATATTTCATAGTATCCATAGTATTACCGAGTTGCAGCCAATTGGTTTTTTTTCTATAGTGAGGTGTATCTAGGTTGTCCCAAACTCTCTGTCACCTCAACAATGATCTGATAAGCATCCTCACACATGCCCTGATATGGGTGCTCAGGAATATGATCATGCTTAGAATATATTTTTTTAGAAAGATTTTTTTTGAAGATTTTATTTATTTATTTTTAGAGAGGGAAGGGAGGGGGGGAGAGAGAGAGAGAGAGAGAGAGAGAGAGAGAGAGAGAGAAACATCAATGTGCAGTTGCTGGGAGACATGGCCTGCAACCTAGGCATGTGCCCTGACTGGGAATCGAACCTGCGATGCCTGGTTCGCAGCCCGCGCTCAATCCACTGAGCTACACCAGCCAGGGCATGCTTAGAATATTTGATACTTAATTACATCAGGATGATCTCTAGAATGACTATACCCAGGTTTTTATTTCTATCAGCAGTGGATAAATACTCTCTTCTCTCCAAATCCTCACCAAAAATTTAGTGCTTTCCAGTTTTCTAACTTTGTCTATTTTTATAATTGTGAAGAAATACTTATTTATGCTTCTAATGCATATCTTAGATTAGTAATGAATTTGAGCCTTATTAGATGTTTAGACATATTTCTATGAGCTGATTATTTTTGGCTTTTGCTCATTAAAAAAATGAGTTTACTGTATTTTCCTTGTCTTTTAGAGTTCTTCATATAATTTAGAAATTAATTGATGCTTAATTTTCAACCTTTATTGTATCTTCTCTCTGGCTATTATTTTTCTGGTAACTCTGTCTTTGAGATCCTTTATTAAACAGGAAAACTTAGTTCTGATTTATGCAATACATAACATTTTTGGCTTCCTATATTGTGCTTTTGGAATCCTTGTTTTTAAGAAAGTATTCCAATGTTTGATTCACAAATCTATTCTGTTACATTTTTCAGTTAGATTTGTGTTTATGTCTTCCACATTTGGTCTTTATTTCATCTATAATTCATCTTTGTATAGAGTATGAGGTAGAGACACAACCTTGTTTTTCTCTACGCAATGAGCAAGTTTTCCTAATAAAATCTACCAAATTATCCATCAGCTCCTCATTGTTTTGAGGTGCCATCCTTACTATATTTCAAGTTTTCTTGAGCATAGTTCTGGACTTCACATTCTGTTCCATTTTCTCCCTTTGTGCCTATTGCTGTGGCAGAAACACACTTACAAAACACACTATGGTTCTGATGACAATCTTCAGTGAGCTGGGAGAAGCAGCCAATGGCCACTGCTTGTTCTCCACCTTGTCAGCAACACATCATCCTCTTTTTTAAAAATCACCTTAGGGCCCTAGACAGACATGATGGGCTAGAGAAAAGCCAAAAATAACAGATAACATGAGTAGAGGAATAATTTCTCGTGACTTAAAACATTCCCAATGTGAGACTTATAAATGGGGTTGACTTAATGACAAAAGAATACCTTCATTGATGTGTATCTCCAAATGACTTAGTGAGTTAAGCTCTTCTTGGATAGCTACAACTTCCTCACAGTGTCTCTCAGGGGTGCACCATCATTTCCATTCCTACCACTCTAGCACTTGTTCTCACCCCTACTACACTTAACTTGATTCTGAAATGGCCACTTAAATTTTTACTCTAATCATACCTTCTGGTCCCGTTCCATCCTATAAACTGGCAAATCTCAGCTGGTATGGGATACCTTCTCTGAATCTCCATGCACCACTGTGTACAGCTCAGATTCCTAGGCCGGCATTGAACATACCCAATGACCCAAATCAATTCTTCCAAGATCGTTGCTCACTACCTGTGTATATCAAATAGTCTTCAGATAAATTGTGCCACTAGCTGTTCTCTAGGTATGCTGTCTGATTTCCTACCTCTGTATGTTAAAAATCATAGAATTTTAGCCTCATTATACAGCATTAGAGATTGAGGACCATGTGATTATTAGTAAGTAGAAGAACCTGCTCTTACACTTGCACCTCAGACTTGCAGGCTCATTCTGTTTTTACCGCACTAAACTTATTTTGTTGGTGACCTTTCTTCTGGGTCTAATGCTTTCCCCAGCAACCCCTACCTCTCTAATCTTCCTGTCAAAATCTTGCTTTTCCTGAAAGTATCGGTGTTACTCTCCATCAAAGTTTTCCCCTAATCCTCTTAGTAGAAGGGAACTCTCCATTTTGTAATTTAACACAAAACTCTGCACCTCTCTTCATAAACTTATATTTGGCCCTGTACTATGGCTGTTGTGTCGTGTTATCTTCCTCCTCCTAATATCTATGTGTTTAGCAAGAAGAAGCTATGTCATCATTTTGGTGCTTAACACATTGAAATTCCTTGAATAATATTTTAGTTAAGGCGCAGAAGCGGCTCAGTACTGAATCACTCGGAAGTGATTGACAGCCTATCCTTCCATAGCTATGTGTGCTGGGGTGGAATAGCTTGCTTTTTTCTTTAGCCCAAACTAAGTATCTTGAAAGTTTGCCATGAATGTCTACTTCTGCAACTTAACAACTAACCTTGCATCATCATGAAATGAGGATGGCAATAGCTCATTGTCTTTTTTTCCAAATGTTAAACTAATCACACTGCTATTAGAGGAATTATTGGAAAGACTCTAATGAGAATCAGAGGGCTGAAGAGTCATTTGATGTATTTTTTTCCTTTTTAAAATTGTTCTTCACTTTCCCACTCAAAGCAATGTGTGAGAGGGGTGACGTCAGGGTGTGTTGATATGGCTGCTGATACAGCTGCTGGCTGGTAGAGAGCCAAGAGGGAGAAATGAGCATGGAAATAATATAAGACTGTTAGGTTGATATTTTTAAAGGAGCTGTCTGGTAGTGAATATTAGAAGATTATTGCAAAGTAGAAAGCAGTTAAATACTGTTTTGTTGTTAAATTAAAAAAGTATTCAAAAGCATTCATAAAATTCTAAGTGACAGTCAAATTGCTGAAAATGACATGGTCTCTGCAATGTGCCGGCCAGAGGGCCAGCAGAATCCTTATGGCTGGTACTGAAGCAACAGCAGCTGGCACTCTTTCTCTTTTTAAGGCAAAAACTGAATTATTTTTTACTGTATTCCAGGCCGCAGTCTTTCTGGGAGAAGGGCATCAGATGAATGAGTCATCAAGGACAGATACACTTATCAATTTAAGAATTTTAACTTCTTAGAACTTGAAGAATGGGTGAAATGTGAATTACTCACTCCCTGATTTATGAGGCTGGCACAACGTAAATCAAAATAGAAAACACTACAACAATTTTCATTTCTTCATGTTTCTCTTTGTCTTATTGTTTGAAGTACCATTGATTTAATAATGGACTTGTTTTGCTGCTGGCCGCCTTAAAAAATATATTTCAGTGAATCAGTATAACTTGCCAAGTCCTCTCTTAACTAAAATTGAGTGTATTGCAAGGCAGTGCCACTGTTAATTTGTTCCAATCTTACATCTTTGAGAAAAAAAAGAATGCTAATGGGTTCCTAAAGATGTTTTCTACTCAAAATAAAATATTTCTGTCATATCTACTTAGTGGAAAAATTTTAACCTTTACATTTAAAAATATTTTGTGTTCATATTTTTAAAACAAATTTTAATTAATCACTAGGTAACATTTCAAGGCAGAAAAGTATAATGGCCAAGAGTTTGCTTTAGGAAGTTGGACAAATCTTGGATTAAATCCTGATTTATTACCTATTGCTCTTGAAGTTGGGAAGGATACTTAATCATTCTAAGACTTAATTATTCTGTTTACTCATCTATAAAAATAGATGTTAAATGGGGTTCTTGTAAGGATTAAATGTCATATATTATGTAAAGCATTCAGTATGGTGCCTGAAGCATGCTAAATTCTTAATAAATGATATCTACTATTAGCAGTGATGTCATTATAATTATTGTTGTCTTCTGTTATAAGCCTTATGATAGTCAAGTCCTAGGACAGACAAAAATTAAGGTGATGCATATTGAAGTTGTGTCTAGACATAATATTAGTTCCAGCAATCACTGGGATTATACATGGATGATCTGTCTATCTTAATGTCCAAAACATACAAAATTGTGTGAAATTAAATTGCTTGATAACTTCTAAAATATAATCAAATTATAGCTGTGAATAATGAAATTCCAGTAGCTATTTTTAGAAATGCAAATCTAATTGTGTTTATTCTCTTGCTCTAAACCCTCCTGTGATTTTTCACTGCGCTGAGCAAATTCAATCACTTCGAAATGCCCTTGAAGGTTCTTTAAGATCTGACTCCTGCCTCTCTCTCTGGCCCCACTTCCTTCCCTTTCCCCATCTTACCTCTCTCACTTTATTTACCAGATATAGTTACCTTTTATTTGTTCTGGAACGTTCCTGCTGTCATCTCTATCATGTTGTTGTTTTATTTCTTACCTGGCACTTATCACTACCCAGTGTTATCTTGTGTGTGTGTGTACATGCATATGTAAATATATGTAAATATACATTTGCTTGTTTGTTGTTGCTTTTTTCTCTGCCTTACAGAATAAATGCTTCACAAGACCAAAGACAATTGATGTAATTCAAAAGTTTAATGTCTGTCATGCTTAGAACATTGGCACACTGCAGGAGCTCAGTACATGCTTTCTGAATTAGTAAGTGAATGAAGTATGCTGAAATCTGGTCAATTCATTTGTACCTTAATTTATACCTTAATTTTCAAAGATCTTCCTTTTCTCCTATATGCAAAGAAAACTAAGGTCATTATTTATAAGTAGTATTTATTTTTCTTTTCTGTGATATTTTCTCATTAAAAACTTATTTTAATATGTAGATTAATTGTAAGGTTACTGTAGAAAAACACCTACTTTGTACACATTTCTGCATGCTTTCAAACTCAAATACCAAGTGTCAAAAAAGTTAATCGCATTTCTAAGGTCACACTTGTTATGCTTGAAGCCTGGGGACAGGTTCTTACAGAATTTTTCAGAGAAACTAATCTCACAATAGTTTCATAATTCAAGACACAGGGCCCATTTGTATTTTTCTCTTCTAAAATACTAGAGATTTACACTGGATGTAGTTTGGAACATAGCAGCAGAATGTGCATTTCCATAAATCGGTCCACCGGAGGGATTTTAGAGCTTGCTTTCCTACCTTTTCTATATTGCTGGTTTCAGAGGGTCAGAAGATTCACAGTTTGAAACAGTGATCTCCTGGGAACTACGGGTTTGTCACCATGGCAACAAACACAATAAATCAGTCAGCGAGGACAGGAGAAAAGATGGTCTTTTATTATTCCACAAGCAAATAGGTGTCAACAAACTCAACTTTTACAAAGTGAATATAAAATCCTATGGTAAATGTGACTAATATTAGCTTGCGAGTCTCATAATTTCTGGCATTTCATTCCTCTGGCCTAGAAATTAAAACAGGTGCTAGAGTATCAGTTTTTAGGAAAACCATTATTTAAGTGGTCTAAACTGTGATGCCATCTATGAAAAACTGTTTCTAAGCTTAATATACAAGTTACTCAAGGCAGAGTAAGTAAAGGTTAATTACTATTTTTTCTAGGTAGGTTAAAGCATACGATATGAAAGAGGCGATTAAACGAACAAATAAGAAACATCAGATGTCAGAAGAGTACAAAACTTGTATTTCAGTGGTCAGTGAACAAAGCTGAGAAAAATGGCCCCCTGGATCGAGAACTTTCACCTCCTGGAATCTAGAAGCGAAGTGCTGAGAGGAGTTGTGAATTCTGCCTTTCTCTTCATTTGGAGGCCCCCTGCTGGTTGGCGCTGGCATTGGGGCACCTCACAGGGAAAGTTACCCTGACCAGGTGGAGTTTGAGGGGTGTGGCAGGGATGAGGTTGCAGTAAGTGCTGGCATCAGAGCTCCAAGGAGCACCTATCACATTGTACTGTGTGGCTGTTTACACTTGGTTGTTCCAGCCTAGATTTTTCAGTCCATGTGGGAACAGACCAGATATTGTCATCTTTTTAATAGTAAATGCCTGTTCACAGTGCTATAGAAGTTGCCCAAAACATCATGGAATGGATGGGACAGTGCCTGAATAAATCACTTATATCCACTTCTGTACACTCTTCTGTCTTTGATAATGACACTCAGGGACAAGTTATTAAAGAACATGGATTTGTATTTGACTAGTTCAGAATAGCTATGAAAAAACTTTGTTTTTTTAATACATTTTTTTCTGAATCTGACTTGCATAATTTAAGCTAATAAGTCTTTGAGAAGACTGTTATCAAAGAAACATTGCACCCAATGGAGTTAAACAGGCAAGGAAGACTTTATTCAAGACAGTAAGGGAGAGAGATTGACCTCAACTCTTTTGAAACAAAAGACTTGGAAGAGTCGTCCAGCACTTGGGCTGGCCAGTGGAAAAGCACTGGAGAATGTTACGGGCTGGTTGGTCGTCGTGATGAGGCCACCTGTGTTTGCTCCTTGGCACTGATTGAACTTGGGCTCCTTCTCTCCCCCACAAACTGGGAGGTAGGGGTTTCATCTTGCTTGGTGAAGTGTAGCATCCATTTCCAAAGGATGGCTACCAGGTCCTTGAGAGAGGCATTCCTCGATTGTGAAACTGGCAAGAGGTTGGGAGAAGATTTATATCTTAAAGGGGCAGAGAAAAAAAAAACATAACTGCATGCCTATCAGTATGTTCTTTAAGAAAGTGAGGTTAGGGACTTATTGTTGGGATGAAAACTGTCTAAAGTTTAAGCAAGCTGAGTGAAATATTTAGGCCATTTTAGTCATAATGTAAATTATATCTTAATGGAGAAAGTTTAACCACATACCAAAATTTTTACTTTATTCATCTTGATTTACTGTTTTCTGTTTCGAGGAACTTCAAAAAATGTCAGTACACTGAGATTTGTCGAGTGTACATGAATTTACTCAGCATATAGTCTCTTAAATTTTTATACACTAAATTTTGTCTTAACCACCTTTGTTTTATTTTTACTTCATTTTTTATTTGTTTTAAGAGTTTCATCTTCCTTTTGAAGGCAGAAACCTGATCATTGAAATTGCTTTTGTGTCTGACTTCTTCAGCTTCGGTGTACATTTTCATGAGAAGCAGGAGCCAGAATGACTCCCAAAATCCCAAATATGGTTGTAGCAAAATTTTATTTCTGAACTTGAATAATTCATTATGCATTAATTCAACAACTCTCTATTGAGAAGTGAATATACTTGAGGCATTGTCTGAAGTGCAAAGGGAGGAAACGAGAGAGATTCTGCCTCTCACTAGGATCTCTCAGTCTGGCCAAGGGTATGGAAAATGTTTTGCAGTATTCATGTAGGACAGAGGCAGGAGAGCATTGTACCTATTTGCCTGAGGGGACGGACCACATCCTTTTGTGGTGATTTCATGGAGATGACATTTGAATGGGACCTAAAAAAGGCAGTATTTATTTGTAGAATACACTCTTTCCAGATGAAACAAATGTTTGGAGCTGAGGCAAAGAGGAAGGAAAGGGAGGAATGTGTTTGATATTTGCTGACTTTGGAAGCAGAAAGGAAATTTATTTAAGCCCTTTGTCATGATTCTTATGCTATAAAATATTAGAATGTTATATTCCATCTCTAAAAGCATTTTCTTTTCTTGTTTTAAAAGATTTTTATTATTTTTAGAGAGGGAAGGGAGAGAGAGAAACATCAATGTACGGATGCTGGGAGACATGGCCTGCAACCCAGGCATGTGCCCTGACTGGGAATCGAACCTGCAATGCTTTGGTTCGAAGCCCGCACTCAATCCACTGAGCTACACCAGCCAGGGCTTAAAAGCATTTTCTATTAGTCCATCAGACACATAGCCTGAGTCCCAGGGATAATTTGAAACTGGTCTTTGCTTTTCTCAAGGCGACAATTGGGCTCACTTCAGTTGGACCCTGAATTTCTGTCTTCTTCGTTGTGTATGTCTTCGATCATGATCGTTTGGCCTTTGCCTAATTTTTTCCTCCTGGTTGTTGGTTCTTCTTCCTTCTTTCAGGATTTTGATGATTCAACTCAGGTTTATCTTTAATGGATCAGAGGGATTTGAGACAGGCAGTGGAGTCGGGGGTGGGAAAGGTCATTTCAGGTTAGGCGAACAGGAGAAAACTGGGTTGAAGAAAAGAAGCACCTTTTAATTCCAGCCTCAGAATTAAGAAATTATAGTCTAAAATCCTTTCTGTGACTAAGAGTGGCAACCTCTGATGGTATAATTGCTATAAGTCTTGTCATTATTATAAAGCAAATGAATCTCTCTTTGCTTTTCTGCCCTTGCTTTGATGCTGTAAGTTGAGTTTGGGCCAGAATTCCAGAAAGGAGTGGCGGTGTGTTTTACCTTCAGGTGAGGATGCACGTACAGGAAGGGGCCGAGGGTGGGGGAAGGAAAAGTCCCGTATAAAGTCAGTGTAATGTCCCACTGAGAATGAAGGCTAAAGCCAGCTGGTGGAGATCTGTGGAAATTACACTTTCTCCGTATAACCGCAACAAGATTTCTGGTGCCCAGGCTTTCAGAATTTTGCCACCTTCCCCCAAGCTAAGAAGTAGATTCTGTTTTCTCTTGAACTTGGGTGAGCTTGACATTGCTGTAGCCCATGAAGTACTGTGCAAGAGATGCTGTATGATTTCGCAGGCTAGGTCATAAAAAAATAGAATTTATGCTTGGCTGTCTTTTGCTTGGGACTCCTTTCTTTGGAACTCAACCGCTAAGCTACGAGGAAGCCCCAACTAGCCCTTGCTGGGTCTCATGTAAAAAGGTTACCCTAAAAAGAATAGCCAAGACCAATGGCTAGACCTGCGGATGACAGAGCTTTCAGGTGAATCCAGCTCTCAGTTTTCAAGTCTTCCACAAGAGACTCTCAACACTGTAGAGCCGAGACAAGCCATTTCTATTATGCCTTGTCCCAGCTCCTGACCCAAGTTATTGATAGTACGTTTTGCAGTGATTTGTTATATACACAAATGAGGTCTTTGAATGACAGATGGAGTCTGAACTTCATTTGAACTATTGAAAGTTGGTAAACAAAACACGCTATATTTAAGAATATCTAATCGAATGACAAGATAGCAGATGTATTGAAAGGGAGAAGATTGGAAGAGACTATTAAGGGTCCAGAAGTGAATAGTGGCAGCAAAAGGAAATGGGAAGAGGTGGATGTGAATTATTACACTGTGAAAACAAATCCATTATATTTGAGTGCTTATTGGAAGTAATGGAAGGGATTTCTGGAATAGGCAAAGTCGAAGATAATAACAAAAACCCCAATAATATAGTGGAAATAACAGTGGAACGTGATTTTTTATGATGTCAAGGAATGAGAATTTGTTTTTTCTTGTTTTGTGAAAAAATGGTATGTCAATAATGTTTAGAAAGAGAATGAGGATTTAGAAAACAACTGGATTTTATGATTAGAAGGAGACTTGATGGAGAGTTGTCTCAGGTGCAAATGAGGCAAAAACCAATTTTTAGGGAAAGTGAGTTGCAAGGTTTGGACTGGAAGTAGAAGGGAATACACACAGTAATTTTCTTAGAAAAATAAAAAAGATTGGAAAATGATTGCTCACAGATTGCATGGAATATGAGCATCTTTGGGGCAACAGTGCAGGGGGAGACAGAAGGAATTGATGGGTTATTATCATCATGGAGGTGGAAAGGAATCATATAAAGATCATATATGGAAAGATTAATCTTAAATAAAAAAGGGACACTTATATGAGTTAAAAGAAAAGAAAGAAAGATGAAGTAGACACAAAGATCAGGATTATGTTCTTCCATTTTGCTCCTGAAGTTAGTTTCAATATTGAATTCTTTACTGGGAAATTATGAAGTTCTCATTGGAGACACATACAATGTTAGTTTGCCAAAACATAAGGCTGTCAGCTACAGATTTATGCACTCCAGTAAGAATAAAAAGAGGACATAATTTCAAATATTTCTCTTGTATGTCATTTTTGGCTTCCTAAATCCTTTTATCTGATGAGAAAATTTAAGAGTGTTGGGTAACCTATTTTTTGTATTTTCATTTTTAAATCACTTTTATTTTTTTAATTACAATTGACATACCGTACATTATTATATTAGTTTCAGGTGTACCTCTAGGTATTAGCCATTACACAACTTACTAAGTGATTATTCCTGATAAACCTCACACTGATCTGACACCACACAGTTATTAGAATATTATCAACTGTATTCCCTATGCTGTACTTTATACAACCTTGTGACCATTCTGTAATAACCAATTTGTACTTCTTAGTCCCTCCACCTTTTTCACTTACCTTGCAACTCCCATCCCATCTGGAAACTATCAAAATGTTCTCTGTTCTCTGTATCTATAAATTTGTTTCTGTACTGCTTGTTCATTTATTTTGTTTTTTAGATTCAATTGTGGATAGATATGTATTTTTTGCCATTTTATTGTTCATATTTTTCATCTTTTTTTTCTTCTTAAAGAAGACCCTTTAACATTTCATGTGATACTGGTTTAGTGGTGATGAACTCCTTTAGCTTTTTCTTGTCTGGGAAGCTCTTTATCTGTCCTTCAATTTTAAATGATAGCTTTGCTAGGTAGAGTAATCTTGGGTGTAGCTCATTGCTTTTCATCACTTTGAATATTTCTTGCACTTCCTTCTTGCCTGCAAAGTTTCTGTTGAGAAATAAGCTGACTATCTTATAGGAGCTCCCTTGTGGGTAACTAACTGCTTTTCTCTTGCTGCTTTTAAGATTCTTGGTTTGTCTTTAACTTTTTGCACTTTAGTTATGATGTGTCTTGGTTTGGGCCTCTTTGGGTCCAACTTGTTTGGCACTCTCTTCTCACCAAGTCAAGTAATTTTTCTGTCACTATTTTTTCAAGTCAGTGTTCAATGTCTTGCTCTCTCTCCTTTCCTTCTAGCATCCTCATGATGTGAATGTTGCAACACTTGAAGTTGTCCCAGAAGCTTCTTACAATATCCTCATTGTTTTTCTTCTTCTTTTTTTTTTTTTTTTTGCTCTTCTGATCAGATGTTTTTTGCTTCCTTGTATTCTGAATCACTGGTTTGATTCTTGGCTTCGTCTCCTCTAATCTTGATTCCGTATAAATTATTCTTTATTTCAGTTAGCGTATCTTTCATTTCTGACTTGTTTTTTATGCAGCTGAAATTCTCACGAAATTCATCGAGCATCCTTATAACCAGTTGTTTTGAACTCTGCATCTACTTCTATCATTTGGGATGTGTTTCTTTGTTTTCTAATTTTGGAAGCCTCCCTATGTTTGTTTCTTTGTATTATGTGGAGCTATTATGTCTCCCAGGCTTGGTAGAGTGACCTAATGTAGTACGTGCTATATAGTGCCCAGTGGCACAGCCTCCTTGATCACCCAAGCTGGGCATTCAAGATGTACCCCTTGTGTACGCCCTTCTCTTGTTTGTGCCTTGATTGCTACTGGCTCATCAATAGGAGATTTACCCCCAGGCTGCTCAGTTGTAAAGACTGGTTGTGACCCACAACCCCTGACCTCCAACCACTGTGGAGGTTCAGCTCTGCAGGGTCCCACCCTACAGAACAGGATTTACTTCAGCTGGGCTCTAGTGCCCATTGAGTGTGCCCCTGGAGTATGTCCCTTGAGTGTGTCACTTGGTGGAGGTGGTTGGGTGGTAATGCTTCAAAATGGTCTGGAGCTGTTCACTGGTTGTACTGGGGCCTCCCCGGAGGTGCAGGCCAAGGTCAGCTGCCAACTGTGTTTTCTCTGGGGCCACCTGGCATGAGCTACAAAGTGATCTGTAGGTGGCTGCTGCTGTGCTGAGCTTGGACGTCCCCAGATGAGGCCAAGCTATGTACCAAAGCCAGCTGCTGCTAGTGCCAGGCCTGGGTCACTTACTTCACAAGAGGCATAGGCATGCTCAGGCCCCACATATTGCCCTGATGTTGGACAATTTGGTTCCTCCCCGTATGTCTCTGGTGCCTTTCAAGCTGCTGTCCCAGCACTGTAGGTCAGAGGGAGTGAGTCCGAGTAAGTTTGTGTGTGAGCCACTTAAGAAGAATGCCTGGGATTCCAGGAGTCCTCCCTCTCCTTCAGTGTCAATATCTGCTGGTTTTTACAGCCAGAAGTTATGGGAATCCTCTTCCTGGCACTGAAAGTCTTGGTTGGAGGCTTGGTGTGGGACTGGGACCCCTCTCTCCTTAGGGACAACCCGTGCAGCCAAAATATCCCTCCCAATTTTATCCACCATACATGAGTGTGGGAACAGCCTGTTCCACATCTCTGCCCCTCCTATCTGTCTCATTGTGGTTTAGGGGGGTTCTGAATGATGGTTGTCCTATAGTTTAGTTGCAATTTTGATGTGGTTGTGAGGGAAGGTGAGTACTGAATTTACCTATGCTGCCATCTTGACTAAAACTCCTATAATCTATTCACTATTGGTTATTATTATTTTTTGATATCTTGACATATTTGGTCATCTTTCTTGCAAGTATTGTATTTTAATCTGTATTTAAACAAGTCCTCACCATTTCAGTAAGATAATTAAAAAAGTTATTTGTGTAACTTAAAAAGCCTAAATACTGTAAAACTGGCAGACATCAACTCTATTTGGTCCATGCCTTCACGTATTTCCTTGAGAATCAGTCAACCTCAACCAGTCTTTCTCTCCGTCTTTATCTCTATCTCCAGGTACGATTGGAGCTGGCTTATTTTTCAATTGGCATTTAGACTCTATCTAAAACTCCTTTTATTAAAAAATTACTTGGGTTAAATAACATTATAGATCTGACACTATATATTTCCCAGGAAAGCCTATGATTTCTTGGCCATTGAGAAATTCTATTAAGACTGTCATGGATGAAATTTGAGAAAGGAAAACCTAGCACCAGTGTATATTATGGTTATTGTGACACTTCCCACAGCAGGAATATGAAGACTTTCAGAAGATTCATATCATTCTTTTCTTTTAACTATTTTAATTAACACACCATAATGGTTTTAGATACCTGAATATATCACTTTTTCTATTAGATATGTAAGCCAAAATATGACAGTAGGTATTATGTAGAATCTTTTCCTTTGCTCTGAAAGTATTTATAAATGCAATCTGTTTACAGAGTATGTTGATGAAAAGATTATGATAACAGAAATTAGGAATGAAAAAATCCCAGGAGAGTAGAAATTTAGAGTTCACATACCATCTACAGTTATTAGCATTGTAGTAATTGTGTACATAAAGACACAAATTGTATTTCAAAAGTTCATAAAAGTATTTATGAACCCAAGAGCAATTCTGTTGAAATTTCCCCATTTACACAAATGTACTTCAGAATAGCACACCAGAGCACTTGTCCTTTTTCAATCATTTATAGGCCACTTTGTGAGTCCAAATCCACATGGTTCAGTGCTTTGTGGTTATTAACATTGTATACTGCCATTTGCTCTTATGTGTTAAACCATTTTTAATTGCTATTTTCTTTTCCTTCTTATTTTTTAAAGATTTCATTAATGTATTTTTAGGAAGAGTGGCAAGGAGGGAGAAAGAGAGTGAGAGAAACATCAATATGTGGTTGTCTCTTGCCCCCTACTGGGGACCTGGCCTGCAACCCAGGCATGTGTCCTGACTGGAAATCGAACTGGTGACCCTTTGCTTCACAGGCCAGCACTCAGTCCACTGACCCACACCAGCCAGGGTTTTCTTTTCCTTCTTAAACAGTAGTCTTTGTAAATGAAAATTCTGTAGAACATCTTTTCATTTTAAATTTTGCATTGCAAATTTAAAATGAAAATTGTGACTGTGTTCTGAGCAATCATTTGAATTACTTCCCCTTCAGCATGCGATGCTTTGAAAGTGTCAACTACCTCTCGACTCCCCATCAAATCGTCATTACTGCACCGGCTGCCTTGGAGTGGGAGGCTGAGTATCAGATTTGTACTTATTTTCACAAGAAATATTTAAAAAAGATGGGGAGCTGGATATAAGTGTTATTTCAAAATGATTTTATCAAATATTTATGGAGATTTTAAAAACAAATTTTAAAAATGAGCTTAAAAAAACAAAAGACAACGGTTGATTCAGAGGTGGAGAAATTAAAACCTTCGCATGTTGTTCGTGGAAATGTACATTGGTGCAGTCACTATGGAAAACAGTATGGAGGTTCCTCAAAATTAAAAATAAAACTGCAGTATGACCCAGCAACCCACTTGCAAAAGAACTGAAATCAGGATTCGTAAGCGATATCAGCACTCTCATGTTTACGGCATTATTTGTAATAGCCAGGATGTGGAAACAACCCCAACGTCCATCAGGAGATGGATGGGAAGAGAAGAGGTGGTGTATACATACAATGGAATATCATTCAGCTTAAAAAAAGGAAATATGCAATATGCAACACCATGGGTGAGCTTGAGCACATTACGTTAAGTGACAGAAGCCAATCACGCAGAGACAAACACTGACTGATTCCTCTTATGTAAGATATCTAAGTTAATCACGTTTACAGAACAGAGAGTAGAATGGTGGTTTCCAGGAGCTGAGGTGATGGGGAAATGATGATTCACCAATCCACGGGCATATTTTCTAAGAGCTTTGCAAGAATAATGAGGGACATGGTATATAGATCCATATCTAAAAGTAAATGTTCTTCCAAAGAATATTTTGTGAATTTCTATTCCTCTGCTATTATAATCCCTAAGCAAAATAGCTTCTATTTCAAAATACAGAATTGCATAACAACCCACTTCTTTGTCAGCCAACACTGGAACCAGATGTATAGATTCCCAGGTTGTTTTCTGTCTGGAGGGCAAAATGCCCATGAAGACAGGGAAACATTTTATACTCTGCAATTGTATTGAATGTCTTCCAGTGGCTGTAAGCACTGATTCGCCATCACTACTGTATCTCAACTCTACCCAGGTATTTTGTCTGTTAAATGAAAGCATCATCCACAATTCTCTGCTCTGGAAGTTTGCTGTATTCTTTCATTGTGTCTTCTTTTTGACAAGCAATTTTTTTTTTCCTACTGTGTGTCTACTCTCAATTTTGAGTTCCCATACAGTGTAAAACTCCTTTCTTTCTCCACCACGCTCATTTCTTTCGGATAAGCCAGGCCCTTTCACTGTTGCACACTGAGAGTCTTATCTATCAAGGTTTAATTATATCTGTTCATGTGTATGACCTTGGATGGAAATGGTGATAGCAATTTTAGCCTGGCATTTTGAAAATTCGCATAGAGTCATATGGGTCTAAATATGAAAGAGTTAAATTCCAGAGTTAAAATTCTCTTTGTGTCCATGGACTTACAGAAATACAGAACTGGAAGGGATTTTGGTTTTGGGAAGTTCTGGAAATTGTTTTATGTTTTTTTTTTTCCATGTAACCATCATTATTTTACCTGGTAATTACTGACAAACTTTAAACTTGTTATTTTTCCCTTGCCCTTCAAACTACAGTTTAAATACCTTTCCCTCGAGCTGCCAATTATCCCTCCAGGACTGCTTTGGTGAAACAGAATTTGAAAAATCTGAATTATATTTGCCAACACAAATAATGTAGGCCTCTGTTCTCTTTCCTTGTCTACTCTCGTTTTCCAGAATGTTGACCTTGAGTTGGAGTGATACTATATCCATATTTCCATGCCCTTCTAAGCTTTGACTTTAAGAGCAATTTTAAAAGCAATTTAACAGCCTTCATGGGCTGTTAAGTAATTTTGTTTTTTTTTTTCAAAGCAGTGGTTCTCGGACTCTGGCAGTGTATCACAATCACCCGGAGCACTTGTCAAATTACAGGCCACTGCCGGCCCCGAGTTTCTGATCCAGTGTGTCTGTGCAGGGGTTCAGAACTGCATTTCTAATCAGCTGCCAGCTGATGCTGCTGGCGCTGTGACCACATTAGAATACTACTACCCAGGTGTTCTGCCCTCACGAGATGCAAAACAAATGGTTAAAAAAAAAAAAGTCAAATTGCCCTCAAATCACCCACTGTTCACCATATCCATTTTCCATCTTCTCTCATTTCTCCCCATGGCGTCCAGAGTGATCATCTTAAAATATTTAGGATTTCTGAGTTTGTTTACCCCTCTGCCCAAAACCCTTCAGAATCTTACTGGTGCTGTTGAGGTGGAATTCCCCAGCCTCAACTCCTGGCCTCTTTCTGCCACGATCTTCTTTTGCTGAGGTCTTTCCCATCTCGGTCCCTACAGAGATGCTCAGCCACCAGCAATTGCTCTTTCGTGGACTCTGAGGCCAAGGACCTCCTCCTCTGTCAGGGATATCTCCCTGTTACTCTACTTGCAGGGTAACTTCCTTCGTTTGCCCAGGACTGAGGGGATTCATGGACAGTGAGACTGTCAGTGTGGAGACCAGCCTCACCCTGGGCAAACTGGGAAGGTTGATCACACAAAATCTCCCCAGCTGTGAATTTTACTTTTACTTTGTAGCACCCACATAATTTATATTGTATATTTAGTTGTGTGATATTTAAAAAGTGTCCACCATTCTTATTAGACTTTCACTCCATAAAGGAGAAGGTGGTATCTTTAGAAAAAATTGTCTTCACTGACTAGCACTATACTTTGCAGAAAGTACCCACTTGATAATTATTGCTTTCGAAAGAGACACATTTTATTTGCTACCTCTGCTACAAACGGAAGTGAAGAATGCTGACATGAGAGTTATAAAACAAGCTACTTTTTTGTCTTGCCTTATAGAATACGTATCATCTCATCAGAACATTTTGGAAATAACGTTTCTTCCTTCCCATTGGCCCCTTGACATTGCTGAGGGGTTTAGTTACAGCCCACCAGTGCCATTTATGCATATGGTCCCAGACTTTTGGTCTTTTCAGCTAAGAGAGGCTGCATCTGAACAAACATCTATGTCACTAGCCTCATAAGTTGATACCCAAAGATCTTTTTTAAAATAGTAACAATTAATGGTAACTAATATTGAGGTTTAAATATATGTGAAGCTCAAGGTTAAGCCATATATATATGGCTTAATGCACATAATCTATTATCTAATATATATAATCTATTTATAATCTAATATATAATGTATTTGAAAAATGTACATTTTATGTGACAAATATTTTATTAGCCTTATTTTACAGATGAGGGATGCAGAATAAGCATTACACCCAAATACATATGTATTAAGTAGTTGAGTCAAGATTCTAGCTTAAGTCTGTCTGACTCGAACAAGCCTGAGCCTTTATCTGTTCCTTTGACAGAACTTGATGAATTGACTCTTATCAACGGGGTAACTGATCACCTGATCAGGCAGTCTGTCTTTAGGAAATTAACTGAACTGTATCTAGTCCATTATAGAACTGAATTATTTGTTTGTATTACATTTTATAGATTGTATATTATATGTATTTATTATATATTGTGCATATGATCATCATGTTTTGCTAGTACATAGAGTTAACATTTATCTCATGCTTACTCTGAGCCACGTTCCAAATTAGCTACAGTGGAAGTGTTATCTCATTTAGTCATCACAATTTGTGAGGTAGATAGTGACATTTTCCACTCTTTATAGATAATGGAACTGAGGAGCAAAAAGAAGATAAGGAAAATTTCTGAGGTCATATAGTTTATAAGTAATAGAGCTGGGGTTCAAAACTAAGACCATTTAATTCCTAAGATATATTGGTCATCTACCTCTTTTTTCCCCCTCAAATCCCCAAACCAACCATGCATTAAAAGTTTTTACCAAAATTATTCAGGTTTTTTCTTTCTTTTTTCTATGTGAGCACAGCATACCAGCATGATGGGATGTTGTCTCTCCTAAGAATTTAGGTGCTTGGAAAAACAAATCTTCCTACACTTGCAGTGTAGGATTTAACTCTTACTTAACACAAAGTTCAAAATTAGTAGTAGAGATTTTTAAAAATGAAAAGTGTTGCTACTACAGTAACATACTTAAATACCCTGAAGAAAAAGAAAACTAAATATCAGCATATTCGATAAAAAATAATTTGTAAATTAAAATAGTATGCAAATATGCAACTTGAAATTCATGCAGTGTTTTATTTAAGAAAGCATTAAAACCAAAGAAAACTGGTTAAAATGGCTTTAATGTACTCGGTAAGTAGAGTCCACTCCAAGGTATGTGTTGTTGAGCTCCCACTCCCCTCGGTGGAAGACCTTAGGGAATCTCACAATGCTTGCCTCCCTCTGAAGACAATCAAAAGGCCCTCTCCTCTCCCGCATGGCTGACAGTGATGAAAACTTCACTAGCTTGGGAGGGAAGTCAGCACTTGAACTTCAAGTTAACGTGAGAGCCTTCAGGGTAGTGACAATATCTTTTGTTTGTCTCATACTTGTATGTGCAGTATTGGCTGATTATTTTCAATGAATTAATTGAAATACACAATCACCTCAATCCTATGTTGCTACCTGAGACCAGACTTGGCTGTGTTCTCTTCTTAGCATTTACTAATGTGCACAGCTTCTTCCATCTCTCAGATAGATTGATTTATATTTGTTTGTGGCTGTGAGTTGTGGATCAGGCAACTTTAGAAAGACTTGGAGAAACAATTATTTTCCTGAAAAAGTGGAGGAGTAATTCATGTGTTATGGTTTCAACTATTTCATTTATCTTTAGTGAATCAAGAAGAGAGACTTTGGGATTTTAAAAATTATGCAAATGTAGCAATTCATCTTGCAAGTGAACCATTATTCATTTTGTTTGAATTACAGATTAGATCTAATGGATTTAAATTTAGGCTGCCCCATTTTCAGCATTGTATCACCCATTTTCTTCTCTCTGGGGAACTTCACTTTTCCTAGTCAAGTTAACATGTCTAGAAAATGCTGTGAAAGAAAAGATTTTTGCCCGTGTTCATAGATGCAATCAAAATCCCAGAAAGAAATGGGAATTTTTTTTAACAGATGGAAAGAGTGACAAAATACGTATAAAAGGTAGACAGACACACAGAAAGGAGCGGCATCCGTAGAAAATGAAAAGAAAATATTGGCTCAGAGGCACCGTCACTGAAGACAGGTTCTTACAAAGACAGTGCTCTGCAGTCTCACACGGGGGAAAACACTCTCCCGGGCAAGCAGCGACTCTGAGTGGTTGGCGAGAGATCGAGTAAAGCTCCTCCCCACAGTGTTAGATGTCCTCAGTTTCACTCAACTGTCACACTCACTGCCCACACAGCAGTAATTGCCTCCACAAAGATGCTCTTGTGATTGAATTAAGACCAAAATAAATTTCTTTCTCTTCGTAGTGCTGGGGAAGGGAACAACGGTGATACATACAGACAAGATCAAGCCATTCAGAAAGCAGGATTAGCTTTCCCATCTGATCCGAAACATTCAGGCAATTCTTTCGGCAGCGCCGTTATTACTCTCAAGGGGGGAAACTCGGCTAACCTCTTATACAGTGGAAATTGCACATTGTGCTCTGAATGCAGGACATGTTTAAGCAAGAAAATGAAAACACGTCTTGCCGTAGGGATTCCATTTGGCTACCTGTTGGCAAAACCGCTTCCAGTTTCAACAGAAATCTCAGTTAGTGCCTTTCCACCTGGGTCTAACTGTGAACACTAACATGGAAAACAGGAGTCAGGTGAAAATCAGGCAAGCTGTCCTTGGGGTTCTTCTTCATTTCCACGGAAAATTAGAAAGTAAGAAGGATGTCATAGCCGTATCTTCTGTAGTTTGGATTGGTTATTGCTACTCTTGCTATGGCTGTATTGGGACCTATTACAAGGATTACTTATTCATATCCACTAAGCACCTAATTAAGGTGTTAATGCATGCTGCTTTGCAGCTGAGACAGAAGTTGGAGAGAGATTTTAATTTCTAGAGAGATTTTGGTGAGAAGTCTTACTATGAATACACCTGTGGAAACGTAAATATATTTGTTCAAACAGATAGATACGTTCTCAGAGAATAAAAGCAATCACTTCTGTTTGGAACAAAAACAGTGATATGCAAGTGTATTTCTTTTTTGCATACTAGAAATTCTAAATTTAAATTATATATTAATGTGTATGTTGGTTTCCTAGGGCTTTGTAATAAAGTAACAAAAATTGGTGACTTAAAATAACAGAAATTCATTGTCTCTGGAGGCTAGAAGTTCAAAATCAGCAGGGTTGGCTTCTTCTGAGAACTAGAAGGGAGAATCTTCTCCATGCCTCTCTCCTAGCTTTTGGTGGGCTGCTTGTAGAAAGAAGCATCATCCTTCGTCTTTACGTGGTGACCTCTTTGTGTTCCTGTCTCTTCACATTGTCTTCCGTCTATCGCCTGTTTGTTCCTGTGTCTAGATTTCCCCTCTTGGCAAAAACTGGTCATATCGAATTAGGGCCCCCCCTAATGATCTTACTTTAACTTGGTTATTTTTGTAATGATTCTCTTTCCAAATACTAAATCACATGCTGAGGTATTGTGGGTTAGAACCCAATGTTTCTTTTTTTGGGGGGCACAATTTAACCCATAACAATGCATTACCAGTAAAGCTCCTTTTGAAAGGAAATAAGATTCCTAATGGTTCATACAGCTGAAAAAGTTGGTTTGCAAATCTTATGCCATGAAGTGATGCAAGTTTTCTACCCAGTGGCAGCTTTCTGAGAATGTAGGGCCATGCCACCTGACAGCTGCTGAAGTTACTGCAGATATTTGAGGTGCTGATCGCTTTGTAGATAGGGAAACAATAACGTTTCCTCAAAGGTGGCTTTTCATGAGGTAGAAACTCCATCCATAGGGAAGGGAAAGTACACTGATCCTTTTTTTATTTGTCTAAATTCAAAGGCAGTGGAAAAGAGAGCCTTGCTTCCCAGTGCTGTCCTGGGTGACGTTATTTTAGCACCACTATCAAACAATTACCTAACACAAGGCTTCTTTTGAAGTTCATACACAATCTATCCTTTTTTTCTCTTTTTTAAAACAATTTACTTATTTTTGTTGTTGTTCAGTTACAGTTCTCATCTTTTCAATTGTTTGCGAGCCTCTGTGGTCCCTGCCCATATTCTGTAATAGTGGCCACCATCTGCTCATAGAATTCTTCCTACTCCGTCGCTGTTCCTGCTGTGATGATCAGTTAACTGGAACTATTGACCCCTGCAGAGTTCACCGATTCTTCCCATTCCCCCTGCCCTGTTTACACACACACATCATGCTGCATGTAGAGAGAGATATAACTGCTCATTCATGTGTGTCAGCAGCCAGTATTCAGCAAGAGTTAGTATGTTCTTTATCCTAGAAGATACTGTGATGATATATGGAAGACATCCTTGAGAAGTTCTTGTACACTAACTCATGTTCTTTCTCTACTTCAGTCTGCACTGTGAAGCTAAAAAAAGGTTTTTGGTTAAATTGTTAATTGAAATTTATAAATATTAAACTGGAAATGAGATACTGGAAGGATGGAAAGGGAAAAAACTCAACACAGCAGATAAATTAGGAAGCTATTAAAATATTGGAAATAGAAGTAAAGAGTCCTTGGGCAGGATTAATGAAATCCCTTTATTAGGTTCAAAGAAAAACAGAATGGACTACAACCTTCTTCAAGGTTAAAAAACACCCTCAAAACACAAGACCTGGAAGTTAATTGGATATTCAAGGTGAAGGGAGAGGAAGGGGGAGTCAGTATTGGCTCTGATGTATGTGCTAGGGCCATCACACACACACACACACACACACTCCCCAGAGAAAGGTGTGGTTTGGGGAGCAGAAGAAGAGACAGTGAATTCTCTTTTGGACTTTTGGAGTTTCAGGGACAAACAGGTTCATGCTCAAACTCTAGATATGAGTTTGGGAGTCAATCACGCAGACATGAAACTGAAAATGAAAGGTACACATGAATAAAACACAAGGAGAAAGAATTTCAAGGGCAGAACATTGAGAACACGTGTGTATTCGGGACAGGAAGAAAAAAATTAACTAGAGTTGTAAAAAGGTTTTTAGAAAAGAAGAATCAAATGTAAGAAAATCTAGTGTGGAGTTTTATGGGAAGGTGAACAAACATTTTTAAAAAATGTTTCAAGGACTGTTTCATGTATTTATAAAATCCAGCAGAGCTTGCAAAAAACAGGTATTGAATACAAGCCTATTGGATTAAATCCCTGGGGAAAAACTTAATGAAACTCTCAGAATCTAAACATTGTAAGTGACATGTGTATTTCCTCTATCCTGTCATTCAGTTTATATTAAAAAATAATATTCCTACCATGTGGTTCTCCCTAGTACACCATAACACAGGGATGGGCAAAAGTGGGTTAACAGTTGTTCATATGGAAAATAATACAATAATTAATAAATAATAACACAACAGTAAACTGTGTGTTTCTTGTGCTAACAACTGGAAGCCAGCTTTTGCCCACCCCTGTAATAAAGAGACTGTTACATTGTAACCCAAAGTCCTCATGACCACAGTGCAAAGCCGGTGATACAAAGCATATTGACATCAAAGGAGCCAGGGCTCAGAAACAGCGAGTGAATAGTGGACCCCACGTTCCACGGGCGCACCTGACGCCAGCACCTGCCTTCTTTCCTTCTGCTGTGTTGAGCAGCTCGTGGAAGCCAGACAAAACCAATCTGTTCCGGTAGCTATCCTTTAATATTTAAAGACATCTTGCTCTTCTATTTTTTAAGTCAATCTCTTGAGGTTAATTAAACTGTAAAGACTAGTTAATATTATTGTCACCCTCCTCCATAAGATTTTTGGGAAAATTAGTAAAGGTTATTAAAATAATTTGCTTAAATAATAATAAAAGGTAACATATATGCTTTATTTATGGTACTCTTCTAAGATTTACATATACTACTTTAATTTTTATAATAATCTAATGAGGTGCATATTATTATCTCCACTTTGATGAAATTGGCACAGAGAGGTTAAATTATTTGCCTAAGGTCAGACAGCTAGTACATTTAAAATAATCATTCTATGTGCAAAATGGCTTGAAAGACATTAAGTCTAGCCCATGAGACTATGACTAGGAACAATAACAGAAGAACTTCAGTAAAAATTAATTTGCCTTAAGTAGATGACTATAAACTTTAAATGTTTAAATGAACGAGAGCTCCAGTCTGTTGCCGGAGATCGATAGCCGCTGGGTCAGCGGTGTGTTCGCGGTCTGGTATGGCAGCTGATCCCACGGGCCTCCGCACGCAGGGAAAGGTGCCTGCTTTCAACTGAAAAAGCAGAACTAGAAGGATCGGCTCTCTCTCTCTCTCGCCCTCCCTCCATCTCTATTTCTATCTCATCCCATCTCTGTCTATATTTGCTTCAATCTATCTATCTGAGTTTTTATTATAGGGAATTGACTTACACAATTGTGGGGGCTGGTTAAGCAAAGCAAATCCAAAGTGTGTAGGGCAGGCGGTCAGAAAAGAAAGACCATGAGCAGCCTGGCATCCCAAGGGCGTCAGCTGCGGTTTGTAGTCCATAGGCAGGAATCTCAAGTCAGGAAAACCTTAAGCCCTTTTGAAAAGATCTCCCAGTGAGTAACTCTGGCCCACTCAGGGTATACTGGATAATTTCTCTTTTAACTAATTACACTGAAGTGATTCAGGACTTGAATCAGATCGGAAAAGTTCTTATCACAGCGACATCTAGATTAGGGTTTGAGTCAATAACCAGCTATCTTGCAGCCTTTCGAGGCTGGGCAGGTTCACACGGGGTTTGGGCAGGTGGAAGAAAATTTGAGGAGTCGTGGGAATGCCTGACAAGCCTTTATTCAGGGGTGGGGCGACCCAGGCATGCCACTCCAGAGAAGGAATTATTGGGGTTGTCATTCAGCTCAGACAAGTATACATATCGAAAGCTACACAGGCAGGCAAGGTGTTAGGAATGATGGTCTACATTTTGCCACATTTTGTTACCTGGTCACATTATTTGTAGGATGATTCATTCAAAGTCTAGCTGATAAAACAAGGTTAAGAGGGACAAGATGAAAGTATAAAGGAAATAGTGATTATTATAATACTTGACATATTTTTAGGTATGAGTACAACATGCACATGGATATAAGTAAACACTTACATATTTGTAGTGTAATAAAAAAAACAAAACTGTTCCTACCTTGTTTAAACCTTGGGCCTTTTACTGAACAGACACTTCTCCAAGGAGGATATACAGAGGGCCTGGAGACATATGAAAGGATGCCCAGAATCACTAGCCATCAGAGAGATGTAAATTAAAACCACAATGAGATACCATTTCACACTGATCAGCATGGCCATTATAAACAAATCAACAAACAATAAATGCTGGCAAGGTCATGGAAAAAAGGGAACCCTCGTACTCTGTTGGTGGGAATGCAGACTGGTAGTCACTGTGGGAAACTATGGAATTTCCTCAGAAAACTAAAAATGGAACTGCCTTTTGACCCAGCAATTCCACTGCTAGGATTATACCCTAAGAATCCTGAAACACCGATTCAAAAGAACCTATGCACTCCAATGTTCATAGCAGCACAATTTACAATAGCCAAGTGCTATTTACAACAGCCTAGGTGCCCATCAGTAAATGAGTGAATCAAAAAACTGTGGTACATTTACACAATGGAATACTTTACTACAGAAAGAAAGAAGAAACTCCTGCTGTTTGCGACAACCTGGATGGAATTGGAGAGTGTGAAATAAGTGAAATAAGCCAGGTGGTGAAAGACAAATACCATATGATCTCACCTATAAGTGGGACCTAATCAACAAAACAAACAAACAAGCAAAATAGAACCAGAGACATAGAAATAAAGAATAAACTGAGCCCTGGCTGGTGTAGCTTAGTGGATTGAGCAGAGGCTGTAAACCAAAGGGTCACAGGTTTGATTCCTAGTCAGGGAGGGCACATGCCTAGGTTGTGAGCCAGGTCCCTAGTGGGGGGCCACATGAGAGGCAACCACACATTGATGTTTCTCTCCTTCTCTTCCTCCCTTCCTTCCCCTTTCTCTAAAAATAAATAAATAAGATCTTTTTTAAAAAAAGAATAAACTGACAGTGACCAGGGGGCAGAGGAAGGGGAAAATGGGAGAATGAAGGGAAGGGTCAAGCCAAGGAACATGTGTAAAGGACCCGTGGACAAAGACAACAGGGTGGACAGGGGGTTGATGTGGGAGGGTGGGCATGGCAGGGGAGAGTAATAAGGGAAAAAGTGGGACAACTGTAATTGAACAACAATAAAAAAGTTAAAAAAAATTCCTGGGCCTTTTAAATAGAAGAAATGGGGCCATGTTTTTCCTGCAGTAGATGTCAAATTCCTGTTTTTATTCTGAGGCCCTGTCTGGGTCTTGGTTGGTCAGAGCATCATCAGGACAGCCATGGTTGTGAGTTCGATCCCCCCGGCAGGGCGCATACAAGAATCAATCAGTAAATGCATAAATAAGTGGAAGAGCAAGTTGATATTTTTCTGTCTCTGTGTCTCTCTATCTCTTTCTCTCTGTTCTATCCTCTCTCTTTCTAAGGTCAATAAATAAATTTTTAAAAAATAAATTACATTTATATATTTTATTTCAAAAATGAAATTGCAATCAATCAGTATTGCCATAGACAGAGTGCCGGGTGGTGTTCCCCTTTGTCAGGATGGCTGAAGGGAGAGATTCTTACCCTGAGTGAGCGAAAGCTAGAACAATGAATGGATAGGACCTCAGGCAGCCAAAGGCTAGAAAAATAATGGTGTTGGGGAAAAAGTCCTCCCCTCCCTATCCTTGTAAGAATGTGAGGTTGTCTTTGAGATGGGAGTCCCCCATTCTCCCAGGTCTTATGACACAGGAATAAAACCCCTTTCCTCTTGCACCAGCACCTGCCTCATGAATGTGACTTTCGCTGTGGCAGGCAGCCGAGCCTCCATTTTGTTCAGTTATGGTATAGTCTCTGAAATGTTGAAATTTGGTAAAATTTGGGGTGACAGAGGTGATAAATGTATCTTGGGAAGGAGGAAATAATATATAATAAAGTATAACAATTTTAATAAATACCATTTATTATGGGTCTACCATGTACCAGGAATTTACACTCACTATCACTAACCATTAAACCACCTTGAAATGTCACACAGCTAGAAAACGGCTAATCTAGGATTCAACTTAGTTCTGACCTATTTTTTATTCGGTGTGCTTTTAACTATACTGTAGTGCCTCTAAAATTACTTTTAGATGTCCATTTCACCTGCCTATTTGGTGATGAGTCTTTCCCTTCTCCCTTCTCTTAACCCTCAGTCTCAGGACAAACTAAATGTTGTCTTCTGGGATGGTTGAATTTTATGCCTTTTCACTACCTGTGGAAAGTAAGGACTTCCGTTTCTTGGTCTAAGACTCTTGGTCATTGGTGAGTGAACAGGCACAGGGGATAGTTTCGGGGAGAAGTTTCCTTCAATGCACTTTTAAGTCCACTCTAAGGAAACAGCTGCCTCCTGTGCCCACCCCTCAGCCACTTCCACTCTTCTCCTAGGGATCTGATTTTGAAATCAAAGTATTGTAATACTGCTCAGTGCGTTCCTAATCTCATCTAATTTAATTTTCTTAGCTCATACTCTTTTAAACTGTTTTAAGAGACACCTTGACATTTTTTAACTGGCTAATAATTTATAAAAATTCTAACTCCCATTTTCCTAACAGTCAAGCTATAACAACATTCTCACACATAAATATGAGTCCAAGTGGAGCAAAAACAATAACTATCCTTATTTCATGAAAGAAGTTTCAGAGCTTTATATACAATATAGTAGTACATAATGTTTCACTAATGCCTGAATTGAGAAAATTCGCTCATCTAGACCATTTTACTTTTTTCCCCATTTACAGGAAAGTGACAGGAATTTAATCAGCTCTTGTGGAGGGAGGCTTTGGAAAGGAAATAGGTATGTGGTTTGACTTGCAGTGTAAAAGAAGACAAAAATGAACAAATAAAACCCTGAAGTGAGAGTTGGAAATCTGTAGCCAATTACTAGGTGTCAGAAAATGCATCACAGTATGAGAAGTGACATGCAGTTGTGGGGCCAGAAGGAGCAGAAGCCCAATAGGGCGTCTGTTAGTGTCATCCCAAGCACCTGGAAGAGTGTGTTCAGCATCATATTGGCACGCCCAGGTGTTCCCTACTTCGATTTAAATACATCCTAAGAAATCAGCAGCTGGGTTTTATCTTATTACTTATAATTGATGGGTATTCTTCTGCCCTTGAAATAATCACAATTCCCAAGACCCAATTTCTTTTCCCCTGTGCTGTCACCCACTTTACTATGTTCTTGGCCATTCAGTTTGCTCTGTCTTCTTGTTTCCTCATTTGCAAGAGCAGAAGCATTAGACATGTCACTTCCCTTTCTCAGATTGCAGAGGAGATTAAAGAAAAAATACATCTAAAGACTACTGGCCTCCTTGCAAACAAGATGCTACATATGCACAGTATTTCATCCTTATTTGTCTCCACTTTGAGGGAAAATAAAATGAACACAGTGGGGCCTTAGGTTAAAGTAGGTGGGATTCAGGGGCTGAAACTATCATTTGGGAAAAGAGTTCCTCTTATTTTGGAACAGGTTTTCTTTTCAAGGACCTTGAAAATGTGATCCTGAACATTTCCCTTGCCTAACTGAGTCTCTGTGTGTGGTGTTTCTACATAAAACTCACCGTCATCTCATAGTTTCCTTGTAGCATATAATGTTCGTGCTAGCCTCAGTAACGTATAGAAAAAGGACAAGATTAAGTACCAGAAGCACTGAAATGAAAAAATAGAAGTGGTTTCCGTCATTATCTTCTTTCAATGAATAAAGCTCAAATATTAAAGTCTGGACTTTTGAAATTGCAGGCATACTAACAATATAAAAAGATTCTGTTTGTCAGAGTAGAGACTAGGCAATGTTTCAACATGGATTATTGATGTGAAGAGACAGACCTATAGGATTCATAAGGAAGCCACTCAGATCTGTTACCTTGAGTTCCACGTCCAGTGGATGCCAGGTACAACCAAAAAGAGCTAAGTTTTTATTGAATGACTAGTATCTCCCTCACATTTATATATATTATCTTGTTTAATCTTCACAACAATTCCATTATTTCCCTCATTTCCAAAATTAGGTTAAATAACTTGCCCTAGTTTATGTACGCAGCTTGGATGTAGAGGACCCTGAGTTAAAGTTACCCGGCATAAATCTGTGCCTGTCATTGCTACCTTCTACTGTTTATTGGGAGGAATTCAAAAGATGACCACACGTTCAGCGAGTATGCTTTTGTCATGTGGGCAGGTGACTAGTTCCTCTACTAGGCTGTAGGCACTGTCAGAGCAC
>PVIA01007401.1:0-50651 GCA_004024845.1 Tonatia bakeri | reverse complement strand
CCTTTATACTTCAAATGACAAAGAGATAAGTAGGGATTTGTTGAGCTTCTGCAAGGTGTCAGACATAATGCTGAGTGCATTACAATTTCATCTAATTTAATTTTAGCTATTCCATGACGTAGTGGTGACTATGGTCCCATTTTATGAATGTGAAAACTGAGGTTGAGAGAAATTGAATTACTTGCCCAAGGTCATACAATGATTTAAACCCAGGTCAGCCTGACTTTAAAACCCCAAATCATTCAACTGCATTAAGAAGGATAATACAGTACAATGTTTCTCAGAGATTTATTTCAATCTAACGAAACAAAGAATTTTGAGTCCTTTTGTAGTTGTGAACTACATTGCCAACATAATATTTTCATTGAGCTATTAGAATGCAATCACTCATTACTAATGAAATAAACTGAAAAATGATAAAACCTATAACAGGACCAATGGTTCTCCAGAGAGAGCAAGAATTCTTTGTTTGCATTCTTTTGTCTTCTGTCTGGCACTTAGAGTGTCCACCATAAAAGACCTGCCAGCTCTGTATCACAGTCCCAACCTTCTTATCAGGGTCAGATAACCACAGGCTTCTCATTTCCACCCACCTGGCTTTCCTGTTGCAAATCACTGACATTCTCCCTTTCAGTGAGAGCCAGTTACTCCCGTCCCTCCTGCCTTTTATCTATAAGAGACGCAGTACCCACACTTCAAGAGAAACGGTGCTGTCAGATTGCAAGCAGATGCCACCTCTACTTCTGCCGCTTCTGGCCAAAAGCCTAGGCCAGTGACAGTGGGCTACAGTGAGATTCCTGGCACACCTGGGAAAGGAGCATGTTGGGGCACAGGGGTGATGGAGACAAATTAAAATTACTGCCAAAGCAGAGTGGAATAGCATCTGGTCTGTGGAAGGCGCCATTAATGTTGTAAGAGGATCTGAAGTTGTGCTTGGAAAATGAAGCCTATCAAATAAGACTTACAACCCGAGAATTTATTTTTATAGGTGCCTTGCTTTAGAATATAGAGATGAGCTGTCACATGTTTCCCAGGTTGTTAAAAAAAAAAGCCTTTAGAAATTTTGAATATTTGCTTCCTTGATTTTTAGGCGGGGAATGTGGATATTATGCACATGTATGTATCTGGGGTTCTTAAAGGGTCCTTCTCACCCCCTGCAGTGATCGCTCAAAGTTCCATGTGTCGGGGTCCTGGACCCCGATATACTCACCAGTGTCCAGGAGTGGAAATGAGGGGAGACTAGCTCTGTGTGTTTGTATTGCCTTAGCACTGGGAGCATGCCTGCTGAGCCAGGCAAAGGCCATATGGCTCCCCAGGGATGGGCCAGGATCATCTGGCAGGCTGCTGGGGCTCCTGGCTGGGGAGCTGGATTTGGGAACCTGCAGGAAGTCTTGCTTAAGCTGGAGGGCTTTGGGGTGGAGAAAGAACAGTCATCCATCGTACTTCTCCAGGGCTATATTTGATCAAACTGAAGTGGGCTCTCTTGTGTGGTTAGAGCTCTTTTAAATCACCCTTTCATTTTGAATGAAGATGTGTCATCTGAAACCAAGCAGTATTATCTTGTCAAATCAATACAAATGGGACTGAGTCACCTCCTCTTGTTCCAAACTTGTGTATTAAGGAGATTTTCTCTGTCTTAGCTGTTCTTCTGTAGAGGATGAGTCTATTTGCTAGTACTTCACTCAGTCAAAACTGTTATGCTAAGCTGACTATGCTTACACATATCCATAGCTATTATAACTTCTCAGCACCAGCAACCCTTCTCCAGAGAGAAGAGCCAGTTTATAAGGTGTTGGTGTCCTATTCACTCATAAACTTAGACATTTAGTGTGATGCTAGGAGAACAGACTCTGGAGTCAGACTGGCTTCTTTCGGATCCTTCCTTGGTGCTAGCTGTGTGACTTTGGCCAAGTTGCTTAAACTCTCTGAGCCCCATTTGAAATAGCAGTACTAATTGCTAGCCCATAGACCAGGGTGTCAAACTCATTTTCACTGGGGGCTATATCAGCCTCATGGTTGCCTTCAAAGGACCGAATGTAATTTTAGGGCTCTATAAATATAACTACTCCTTAACTAGGGCCAAGGATCTTGGTGCTGCCACTGGGTAGGAACAAGGTGCAGGGCCAGGGTAGAACAAGGTGGAGGGCCAGATTCGGTCCATGGGCCTTGTGTTTGCCACATGTGCCATAGACCGTGGTGATGGAGGGTGTAGGTTCTGGTGGGTACCATGGATATGCAGTTCTCTCAAAACAGACACGGCAGCCTTGGCTATCTGTGGTATATAATTCTTTGTTTACCCTAGAAATTCTACTGTGGAGTAGACAGAACACTTAATTGGGAGTCGGGAAACTTGAACCCTAGTCCCAGAATGAACTTGTGCTAATGGGATGACTTCCCTTCGTGGAGCTTTATGTTCCCTACTCTTCACTTGAAAGAGCTGATGCTCCCCTTCCATTGCTAACAAGTTAGTGATTTTATTTAATCAGCAATATAGTAGGGTTATCGTAGCAGCAGTTCTCCCTTGAGATCTAGTAAAGATCCAGTGGCTCTGGGGTGGAGGAGGAGGAAGATGAGGAGAGAGAGAGAAGACCTGGGAGAAAAGGAAGAGAAGGATATGTGAGGAGGGAGAAGGAAAAGGAAGATTCCTTTAGACATCATGAGGCAATACCATTCCCAATGAAATTCTGAAATGAGTATGGTTGTCTTTGTACTCACTGATTTTCATTCATTCAGTTCCTACTTCCAGTGCTTCTCTCCCCAGATGTTCAGATAAACAATGTCTAGCTGATGTTCTAATCTTCCCAACCTCCCAAGGTCCTATCCCCAAAGGCTCTAGTCTCAGATGTTTCTTTCTTCTCCCAATGCAACCACCCTCACATCTGCAAATTGGGAGACATAATTAATCCCCTCCTAAATGAGTATAATTTAACCCTCTTTCAGATACTCAATTATATGTTTTTTTAAGGGTGCCTGCAATTTAGCACGTTAGGCAGAGAACAAAGTAAAGGGCAAAATCCAAGAATATGTGAACAGCGTTGCCCAGCGACCACCACAGCTGCCCAGGTCCCCTGGGACTCGGCTCCCCACAGCCATTCTCCAGAGGACCCTCCTGCTGTCCTCAGCCTTTCCCTGTCCCTTTCATTTGAACACACAGATGCTAGAAAACCAGCTCTTATCACAATAGCTCCCTTGGGGCACCACAGATTCTTTATGAACTAAATCAGGATATAAATAAACATAACCAAATGAATAAGTAATAACAGCTTCCTTGGTGATGCCGTTAGGGACTGTGGCTATAGGAGTGGGAAGGGCAGAGCCTGTGGCTCCTTTCTAAGCTGAGAAATGCTTGGACCCTCGCAACATCAAAATGAAAGAAAAGAGGAGGGCAACTGATGTTTACCCGAAATGAGAAATAACACAAGTGATTTTTTGGACAATCTGCTTTTCCCCAAAAGCCTATATTGGTAGCCAGGTATTAAACTACATGAGAAACAGGGAACCAGAGTTACCCCACTTTCTCCGACAGCTTTCTCTGCTCTTTCTAAACCTGTTTCAGTAGGTGTGGCTCGGATGATAGGTTCTGTTATGGCTGTAGCCACGAGGCCCAGCCCTTAGCTCCCTGGCTACATCCGACTAAATTTACCATGAGGATCATTTCTCCCTGATCTCTCCCAATAAATGAAGGGCACTGTAGCAGAATAGGGCTGGAGTCCAAGGATTTACCAGGATACTCAGCTGTGACTATAAGGCTTGGACCCCAGAACTTGCTTGCACTGGGTATTGTTGTTGCTTCTCTAATACACAGCTAAAAACCAACAACAAGGGCTGTGTCTCCCCTCCAGAGCCCAGTCACCCCTGACTGCAGCTCCAGAAATGCAGTCGGCAATGGGAGATGGCCGCATCTCCTTGTCTCCAAAGTTGTGTCTGGGTTATTGTTCTACAAGCCTTTCTGTTTGTGCTGGCTCATCATTTTTCCCTTGTTTATATCACAGGATATAAAACAAGTAATTTGTTATCTGCCTGATACTTCTTAAACTTTTTTACATTCTTGAGCAAAATGCCCATATACAGTTATGGAAAATCTCTCATTCAATTCCCAGAGGTGTCTGGATGGAATGAAGATGGGTTCATTGGACACTAAGTCAAGAACAATGATAGAGTGAGCCATCCTCGCTCGGGACAGACAGTGCTGGAGATATCAGACACCTCTGATAGAGGCATGGGTGGCGTTGCAGCAGGCACAATCTAGAGATACTATAATCACTGAAAGCATTCTACATTTGCTTTCTCTGCACAGACATGTTACCTAAAATAGAGCCTGTCCTTTTCCCTATGATTCTCTAGCCTTTCACTGTATCTTTCTCCTTCGAAACCACTTACTGCCACCAGGGAAAAAGGGTCTGCGAAACATTGTGAAGCATGAGCTGTTTTTATTTTAGAAGCATGTTAGTTATATTTTGAAACACTATACTCAACATGTTTTTATTTCCATTTTAAACACTTTTTCAGGTGATGTACTTGCAAGTTTAAAGCAGTGGGTCTATTTATTTTCACCTAAAGAAGGCATAGTCAAGTATTTTCCTTATATTTCCAGATGTTTTGGGCAGTCTTTAGTATGTTTATTATACTGCTTGGTAATTCTGAGAACGTCTCAGTCAGAGGAAGGGGATTAAGAGGCACATTAGTATGGATGCATGTTTATTTGATCTCATCATTAACATTAGTTATTACCTCCGCAGTTATGATTGGAATACGTAATCTCAGGTTCCATTAAGTCTTATTCTTCTGGTCTCAGCAGGCTCTTGTATCAACTAATTAACACAAAGGTCATTGTTCTCATTTTTAGAATACCAACAGATTGTAAAAATACAGCACTAATTATGCTGCTGGGTGGGGAAAGACACAGCACAAGCTGCCACTTCTGCTTCATGAGAAGGAGGAGAAGGCTCTATTCTGATCACGTCTCTGCATGGGTAGAACTGACCAAAGATCAAGGGGAAAGTTCCAATCACAGCATCTTTGGATAGAGCAGATTTTTGGATTGTACATCTAACCGCCTGTGGAAGCCCCCAAATCCTCTTGAAGATGGTGGCCTAGCATCTCATCTTAGCTAAAAGGTGGTTTGGTCAGTAAATATATATCACGTACCTACTGGTATCTACTGTGGTGGTGGTGTAATGCAAGTGATGGTGAAGGGCTCCTACCTACTCTTTTAGAGGTTAACTCTGAAAGTGCAGTCAAGCTACTTAATTTTTATATACAGTAGAAGGTGATACATGCCAGGAAAACGTACAGATTAATTCTTATTGTACATCAGAAAAGGGGCAGCAGAATAAAAGATCACTGCTGGCAGGAGAGATTAAATAAGGAAGGGCTTGGTGTGAGAGAAGTCTTCTTCGAGCTGAGCCTTGAGAATGAGAGGATTTGAATATGCAATGGTGGAGGAAGGTGCATTCTAGCAATGGAGCACAGACCAGCTACACAGGCTCCCCAGAGCTCTCTAGCACAGTGTTCATTTATTTGCTATGAGCTTCACATTGTTTCTGCCGTTGTAACTCTGCTTCAGTCATCTCTCCCACAGATTGGCCTGAGCTAGGCAACAGCGACAGAGACCAGGGGGAATTCTTCATTAATGCAGTCAGATGCTTCTAACTGCTCTGCTGATAAATGCTGGGGAAAAAAAAAACAGACTAATGAATGCTCTATACTATCACAGAAGCATAGCTCAGAATACAAATCAGTGCAGCATGTAGTTTTGGAGCAAATCTTTGAAGATCTGCAGATAAGTAGGCAAGTTGACTACAATTAGAGTTGCTCTGCCTTTCAGGTGCTGGCAGAAGGCAAATAACGATTGAACTAGTCGTCACAGAGAGATGACAGCTCCTCTGAAGATAACTCTGACTGTTCTTCAATTGCAGCCGATGTGTAAAGGAGATTTCACAGGAATAACTCATACATAAAATACAACTGACGTGTTCCGGAGCTCAGTTACCGAAGACTTGACTTTGAACACAAGAAGACACAGAATTAGTCTGATGTAGTAATGCATTGAAAGTGAATCCAGATTTTTGCTCCCCCTTTGTCTTGTTTGAAATTCAATATACCCTCGTACTAAATTTGCTATGCTTTTACCCTTTTATTAAAGCAAATCTCTTTATAAATATACCCTAGTATAGTTACATGTATGTAAACCTTCATATACATTCATACATGTAATTATTGCATATGTGCTTCTTTATGTGAATTTTCTTTCCTGAAAATTCAAATTTTCAAGTTGACTCCATGGCAACCCGGTCACCATGTACTCAAAGTAACCCTGTGAACACCTAGTGTGTGTTGTTCTGTATTGTTTGCCAGCCTATGGAGTCACAGCTTGCGTGCTACAAGCGCAGATGTGTAGGGAGTGTTGTACCGCTTTGTTGAACATACAAAGTGGGGTCATATTAGTCACACTTCTCCATCCTGGTTTTCCACTCAATTTCTGTGTGGAAATCACTTCAAGTCCAGTGGTTTCCATCTCATTCATTTTTTGAAAATGTTGTGTTTCATGGTATAGGTATAAAAGTTGAGGTTACTCTACTTTGCTTTATTCATGGGGGACAGTTGATAATGCCTCCAAAATAATTTTTAAATATCACTCAAATAATTATATTTCAAATGGCTGTAAGGTAGACTTACAAAATCACGTTTTCGCATCAGCCATCAATACTAAGAAGCTAATTAGACTTGTGCCCATTTCAGGGAGAAACCAGTGATTTCTACTGCTCATACTCCGCCTCCTCCCCACATAACAGGAGGAATTAGAGCTTTCGGCTTCCCCTCTGGGCAGGGAAACAGGAGGCGAAGACCCACATTTGAGTTATCATTGCAAAGAAAACTGGTTTGGGAGGGTTTCTCTCGCGGACTAATTCAGTAATAAAATGCTGCCCACTTGGCATCACCCTATTTTACGGACAATTTTTGCCTCCAGCCTGCTTGTGTCAACGCCCCGTGTCCGCGTCCCATCTTCCGTATTATCCGAAGTGCAAGCCCCGTTCCTGCCCTCCCCTCCTACACCTTTCACGTCTGTCTGGCCTAGTCATTCGTTCTCGCTGAGCTAATCCTCTTTGCCCCCTGCACCCAGCGCTCTCCATCCCCTCCCCTCGGTATTGCTGGCTCCTGCTGTTTGTGCGTCCAGGCCCACCTGAAAATCGCTCCTCTGATGGTTAAGCAGCGATTAACTTCGAACTGTAGGGGGAGCTGTTTACGTGCTTTCCTCCACGAGTTTCATCCCTGAGTGTGCCTCTGTAACATCTCACTCACCTTTGGGGGCCCAGAACCCCCGCACAGCTCGTGGGGCCTGCAGGGCGGCAAAGGCTCAGGAGACCTTTGTTGGGCTGACCTTGTTGCCGTTTTGGGGCTCAAAAGTCAGTCATTTCTCACCTGGTGGCTCCACAAATGTCAGTCACCAGGTCCCCCCGAAGCATCTACATTTGTTTTCTCCTTTCCTGTTTTTCTTCCACTGCCAGCACTTTGGTTTAGCTCATTCCTTTCTTTTTGATCAGTCTTGTTTTGTTATAAAGGTTTGTTTTTGCTTTTTGTCCCTCCCAGTCACTAGCTGCTTCTTGTGTGTGCCCTGACCAGGGATCAAACCGCAGCCTCGGAATGTCAGGTCGATGCTCCAACCAGCTGAGCTACTCGGCCAGGGCTGCTTTAGCTTCTTGTTATTACTACTGTCCTGGACTGTCGCACAAGGTTTTCTGAGCAGCAGTCCTGTTTCCATATCTCTTTAGTCACATACATTAAACAGAAACTCTCCGAGTCTTAGCTCTGATTTCATCACTGCCCTGCCCGAAAACCTTCAGTGCTTCCAGTCAATCAGATGAAACCAAACCTTCCAGCCTGGCTTTCAGATGTCCCCTGTGCTGTACAGTGCCACACCGTGTGTCCAGGCCTACACGTACCATTCTACGCCCTCTTGTCAAAATACATAGTAGTCCAGTATTTTTATATCTTAGCTGTTTAACACATGCCTCACTTGATTCCTTTTTCGTGCCTTAAATATGGATGCATCTCCATTTGTTGATAACATACCATTTTGGAAGATTTTGAATATCACTCTAAGATCCAACAGCCTCTGTGAGGCCTGCTCTGATTTATTTCAACCAGATATCGCTCTCTGCCCACTTCATGCTTTTTATTTATGCCACTCTTCTGGTTCCTTTTATTATAGGTACATAAGTTATTATTTTATATGTATTTTATTATATTTGTAATCTATTTTATTAAATATATATCATATTATATATTTTATATATTATTATATATGATATATAATTATGTATCATATATAATTATATATGCTATATAGTAATATATAATTATTCACTAGTAATAGTTATATATACTATATATTTAATGTATAATAACAGATAAATGTATATGTGTATATATTTGTGGTTCCTTATATATAATTACTATACTATAAACATTTTAGACTAAAGATCATGATTTATTGATCTTTATTTCTTGCATTATATGTTTCAAATAGGTCTCTTGAACATAAGGAGATAGTTAAAGAACAATTTAACTGTTTTTCCATCATCCCTGGTAATTTTGGGCCAGCTTTGCAACTTGCAGTAGGAGAAAACTAAAGCCAGATCTTCGTGGCTTAAAGTATAGAATCATAAAAATGTTTGTTGTAAGAACTTTCTAAATTCAAACAAGGAGTAATCTTTACCTATATACTGTAATTAATATGAATATAGAATACTATTTCAATGAGTTATTCCCAATTAACTATCTTGGAGCAATGAAGAGTTCTGGAATATTCAAAATTTTCTAAGATGTGATAATTTATTTGGTACCTCCACCATCTAGAGAAATGTGATATGTATATTTTAGAACACATACATGTCAGGGAAGGGCATTTCTCTTCTTTTTAAAATATTTTTTTTGTTTTTCCCAAGTTTTAGTAAAAACCTAGCTGCATTTTGACCTAAGTAAAAACACGTGCTATGTAAGTCTTTGTTGTATACAATTGTTTCTTCAGCATAATGTTTTTAGAGAAACAGTGCACTCAAATGAATTTTTAAATTTTCACCAGAATCATCCATTATAAGTGGGAATTTTGCAGGCCAAAATGAATCAAAGGATAGAAGATTCTGCTAGGATCACAGAGTGGGAAAAGCACTTTCACATGGTAACAGGTAGTACATGCACACACACACATGTATATGTACATATGTATGCATATCCAAGCTACATTTTCACCATTTGTTATATACAACTGTACTATAGAGACCTTTTCAGTTTCTGTATTCTTTGCTCATTTCAGGTAGTATCTTTGAAAAATGAAACAAAACGAAAGTAAATTAAAAACAAGGAAAACTACTCGTTGACCTATTACTGTTTTCCTAAATTCCTGATGTGTTCGAATCAGAGCCGAAGCAAACAAAGACATTGGCTCACAGAGATTATGCCTTTTATCACTCTGAAAGTGTTAGTGCTTTCACCTTTATTCTTACAAGGAAACTTCTGGCAATTTCCGAGGGCCCTATAGGTACTGGAGCAAGATGTAGTATTGAATGTTCCTCGGTGACGCCTCCCCAAACCTTAAAACACGAGTTTGGCTGTGATCGGCCCCTGTCATAGAAATGTCATAGGAACAATGTCCCAAGATGCCCTCCATAGTTAAAGGCACCCAAGAAAAGATGGTGCAATTTACCTAGGTAGCTATATTCTTTAATATTAACTAAAGGGTTTTATAGTTCTATTTTCTTTTGGCTGAGGGACCAGAGTTGAGCCTTAGTATGTGAAACACTATGGTTTCTCTTGGGTCAGAAAGCAAAGGCCTTTCTTCTTATTGGGCTCAGTATGTATGCATTTTGTCTTTCATGGTTTTTCTGCCTTATTTTGACCACAAGAGAAGCAAGCAAGCAAACAAACAAATGAACACAAATACCCCAGAACACCATGTACATGAAAAGATATCTTAATTTACAAGGAACACTCTTCCATAGCCTTTACTGAACTTTTCAAACGTGACTCTCATGTAAAAGTGCCAGTGTCTCATCAGACTACGTATTAGCAAACTGAAAACCTGAATTAAAATGCAACTACGGAACGAGATTAAAGTTGATATCAAACATACACCAAGAGTCACTACATATTTAACTCACATTTAATCACATATTCAAGAATAACTTTTTCTGCAGAACTCGGTTTAATGAGAGTAGCTTTGATTTTTAATGGCTTTTTGTTCAAATACTATTCTTGGAAAATGATTGCAGTGATGATTTATTTATATGTCTAACATTCTGGAATATTTTTAATCAATGTGTATTTTAATTGGCGATGGTTTCAGGGACCTTGCCGTGCGTATTCTCCTGGGAGTGTTTCTCCTGACTCTGAATTAGGAAAGATAACTTGAGCCTGAGGATAAGACGTGTTCAGACTTGGCTCTGCCCTTAATACGTGGCTGTGTGACTGCGGGTCTCACTCTCCTCATCTGCATATACGAATATCTATCAAACTACTAAATCTATTTTTCCTAGGATTATATACAGAAGACAGTTCCACCGGCAATGTCGCTCTGTGATAATTTCGGATGTCCTCTTCTTCTCTTAACGTTATCAATGAACACACCATACCTTTTATGTGCTGCTTCTTGGAAGAGATTTTCTGGACCTCACTTCAGGGTTACACTTCATTCTCACAGTCTCAGAGAGGCTGAGAACCATGATATTGCTTTGGTGATGTTTCCTGAGTCTGGGTTTATGGTTGGTGACAGCTGTGTCCTCAGACATACACAGTTCCACGTGAAGTTTCACAGATGTGTGAAGGGCCTTGGGACCAGCTCAGAGTTGTTGTACATTGCATTGCATGGATCTGAAGGATTGGAGCACATCAGTGACCGAATGACCCCACTAGCCAGAAATTAGGTACATGTAGCAGGGCTTAGTTTGAAGCAGCATTCCCAAAGTCCCTGACATTGGGAGTGTTTATGATTTGCCTTTGAATTATGGTGAATAATTCTGACTGTCCCCTCCCACTGCTGCCCTATGCATAATTATTTACACAGGAGTTTGTTTATTGAGATTTGATTTTTGCTACATTTTGGCTACCAGCAACGGGAGTTTGTATCTACATAGTACTAACTGGCTGGATAGTACCCAAATTAATAGACCTGTGACTCCTGAAAAACGAGGCTGGGCTTCATGCACTCCTTGCTGTTTTGATTCTTTAAAATCACTAGACTCAAGGGAAAGTTTTAAAACAGTTTATATCAAATCCAATTTTCTTGAGACAATTTACAAATTAGCTTCTGTTCCCAATTTTACATCATAAACATGTTACTAATAAACAAAGCAAACAACTCCTAAATTCAAATTGTGTTTCATCTGATTAAGAACTATAATCACCTGCTTCCACAAGCAGGGTTTCTTTATTTTTCTTCTGACCTTGGGCTGCCTCTCAGGCCATTTCACTGTTTTCAGGCCTCTCTCTCCATCTCAGCTTATCCTTAGGTGCTAATTAAAATGGCAGGTGTTAAATTGATCATTAGCACGTTCCAGCTACTGCTCAGAGCGTGGAGTCCCTCAAGTGATTCTTTGTTTCTCCCAATATAATCCCTCTTTCTTCAGACGTGTTTTCTGCTTCTTTTTTTCTAGTAGCTCTAACTGCCTCTTAAAGAGAAAGCACATAATCTGGCATGTCGGCCCCGGCTGTTCCTCATTTATTTTTTAGTCTTATTCCCTCTGAGGAAATGACAGAACCAGGTTTTTTTCTTTTAGTAATGGGTCAGCATCTTATTTATTTCAAGTATTTGGGGGAAATGATATGGAAATCTCTGTTAGATTCAGTACAGCCTTCTTTCAAACTTTATGGTACCCAAGTAAGATAGCATATGTATGGGCACACTTCTTTTAAAATTTGTTGTTTATTTTATTTTATTTTTTTTTGTGGGAAGAACACTTAATTTGAGATCTACCCTCTGAAGTTTTTTCAAGTGCATAATATGGCATTGTTAATATTGTACAGCAGATCTGGAGATCTTATTCATCCTGTAAAACTAATTTTACGTTCCTTGAACAGCAGCCTACTCCTCCCCAGCCCCTGGCAACCCCCATTCCACTCTGCTTCTATCTGACTACTTGACAGTTTTAGATAACTCACGAAAGTGGAATCATGCAGTGTTTGTTTTTCTGTGTCTGGCTTATCTCACTCCTCCGCATAATGTCCTCCAGGTTCACCCATGCTGTTGCAAAGGGCGGGCTTTTCCTTTTTTAAGGCTGAATAGTATTCCACCGTATGTATATACTACATTTTCTTTATCCACTTATGTATCCATTGATGAACACTTAGGCTGTTTCCACAGCTTGGATATTGTGAACAATGCTACAATGAACGCGGAAGGTGCAGTCATTTCTTTGAGATCCTAGTTTCAGTTCTTTGGGGTATCTACCCAGAGGTGAGATTGCTGGATCGTATGGCTGTTCTATGTTAGTTTTTGAGGAAGCTCCATACTGTTTTCTTTCTGCCCTCCACCCAACTTCCCCAGATATTTCTGAAGTATTTTCTACCTGCATTGGGTCAGGAGAAGTTGTTGGGAAGACGTCACTGTTTCCAGACTGGGTGGCCTGGTGTCGTCAGGGCCCGTCTGGTGTCTGGAGAAGCAGCGTGAATGGTGAGGAAGCCACAGATGCTCTTTTTGCGCCCAGGTCAGTAGGTGGCTAAGGCATCTAATGCTTAGCAATTGCTGAACTTTCAATGACACAGTGATTTGTTACTTTTCAATGGTATTTCTGGTTTGACCCAGACCTCTTAATCACCCGGGGCTTTCATACAATACAAATACCCATGTTCCACCTGCACAGACTGTGTGTTGGGCCTGGGTGGGGCCTGGGCTTTGCAATTCTTAAAGCTCCCCAGGAGATTCTAGTATGAAACAAGTGTTGCGAATCACTGCTTTGCCTCAGTTTACCCTGCTGCTTACATGGAGCAGGATCCAGAGGCAACTGAAACTTTAGCAGCTTGTGCCTCAGTTTTGCATTACACATGGGTGCTGGGGATGAAAGGGAGGGACTTCACCCCTACAGATAGCCCCATTAAGGTACAGTGATTCTGATCTCTGTGTAAGTGGATTCCGCTGGTGCCTGGGTCTGACCAGTGCAGGAACTGCTGCTTCTGAGCTAGTGAACACCCCCAAACGCT
Source organism: Tonatia bakeri (assembly GCA_004024845.1). NCBI lineage: Eukaryota > Metazoa > Chordata > Mammalia > Chiroptera > Phyllostomidae > Tonatia > Tonatia bakeri. The sequence continues at coordinate 37,457 of PVIA01007401.1, read as the reverse complement.
CCTGCAACACTTACCCTGAGTAAGGGATAAGAGAAACATCCCTAGGGACCAATACAGAAACTTTGGGGGAAAGAGACAGAAATAGCACTTGCCCCAGTTAGTTCTACTTCATTCATCAGATTTATTCATTACTGAAAGATATATATGAAGTCCTATACATTTGAGTACCTTGGATTAAATAATCTCATGGGCTACAGGTAGAGTGAGAACATGCTAATATGTTTCTATAAGATGGATTCTCTGGGTTTTATTTCCAGATAAACAAGGTAATTGAGAATCACCTGAAATAAGCAAGAAATTTAAGTGGTCCTTTTGAAGGGGGGAGGTTGGAATTCTTCTCTCTGTGTCAAGCCAGTTAAAGTAGCAATTTCATTGTTAATTAATATATCCACTTACCTAACTAACATTAATCGAGCGAATCTTTGTGATGAAATACAAAGACAGTCTTTGCTGTCCTTGAAGCAATCGCTGTGTTCTTGCAGGCAGAGCAAATGATGTGGGCAGCTGCTGCAGATGCTGCGAAAGATAATGTGGAGGAACACAAAGGGGGAAGTGGCCACGTTTAATAATAACTGTCACATGTGGAACGCTTGCTATTATCTCATGAAGCCAGTGTTCTTGTGTTCATATTTCACAGAAGAGGAAATTGAGGTACAGAGACTATATGGATATTAATGAGTGCCACACAGGTGATTAGAATAGTGGAGAGGGAGAAGTAAAGATTGATAGAATAGGTTAAGGAATTAGGATTTATGACTTAGAATCCTGGCGACAAATCAGATATGCAGGTGGGAGAAAGATACCAGTCTGGGATTATTGAGTGGATGGTGGTGGTATTTACTCATTCAGACATTGTGATACATAAATATTTATCAAGTGCTCTCATGTGACAGTCACTGTGCAAAGTGTGGGGAGTGACACCGAACAGCCCAGGCACAGTCTCTGTCTCTGGGAGCCGACAGCTTAGAGAAGGGGAGTAGCATTTAATGAAGTAAACAATGCAACAATGGCTACAGTAGCAAGCACAATTAAGAAATAAACAGGCTGATGTGAAAGCAAAGGGGATATTATTTTAGCCGGAAGGGCAAGGGTGAAGAAGATATACAGGGTGGGACAAAAGTAGGTGTATAGTCGTGAGCATGTGACACAGAGTTTATTTTTGTGCTATTATTTATTAATTAGTGTATTGTTTCCATATCAACAACCATAGACCTATTTTTTTCCAATCTGTGCTTGGGAAGGGAACATCTGAGCCTTAACAGAGTGATGAGGACTCAGCCTTGTGAAGAGACAGTGGAAGAGGAACAGAGACAAAGGAAACAGTAAGGACAAACGCCAACCAGGACAGATGCTTTGGTCCAGAAATAGAGTTTATTTGAGGATGTTTAAAGTATAGAAGATGAGGAGACAGGTCATGAGTAATGTAGGGCTATATACAGGGTTCAGATTACACAGTTTTATAGCCAAAAGTAAGGAGTTTGGATTTTATTCCGGTAACAAAAGGAAAACTTTGGAGTGAATTTGAAGCTGGGCAGTGATCCAATGTAAGGAAACAGAGGGAGAGAAGACAGCTTCAGAGGGAAGATGGGATGCTAGTCCCGTCACAGTAAGTTGGATTAGCTCATTATACATTCAGGAAGAGATGCTTAAGAGACAATGGGGACTGTGGGCCTGGGACAGGGGAGAGTGGCTGAGGCCGTGGCATCAGATTTGAGAGCGATCGATATGTGTGCTATAGGGCTGTGGATGGAAAGAAAACAGAACTAATAATGAGACCTGGAGGGCTGGGAAATTGATAAACCAACATGTTGTCTGCATATAATAAAAATTACTCAGTCATAAAAAGAGTTGAATTATTTTTATACATAAAAACATGAATCTCATAATGATTATGAAGAGTTTAAGAAGCCAGAGAAAAAGGTGCATGTTATGTGATTCCAAAAATGGGAAATTCAAACTAATTTATCATTATAGACAGCAGACCAGTGGACACCTGAGCATGAAGGAGAGAGGGAAAGGGGAGGAAGGGAAGGAGAAAGACTACAAAGGAACATGAAAAAACTTTAGTGAGTGATAAATATGTTTATTATTTTGGTTACAGTTAAGATTCCACAGGTGTATACAGACATGTCAAAGCTGATCAAATTATACAGTTTGCAAAAGTGCAGCTTGTCGTATGTCAACACAATACCTCAGTAATCCCATTTTTAAAGCACCCAGAATGTGGAAAAAAAAGGTGGAGCCAAAAATAGGCTATTTAGACTTATAACTAATATTTTTATATAGAAACAGAGTGAAACAAAAGCTGTGTCCAAATACATTTTAGAAAAAGGTAACTTTTCTGAATTATCAAAAATGCAAAGCTTTTGATAAAAAATCTGACTATTAACTGCAAAATTTATAAAAATTTAGTGATAGTGAAGGAAATGTTAGTAGTAATATGCAAAAAAGGCTAAATCTAACAAGAATTAATTTTTTTCTTTAGGATCTGGTTAACATATGTAGATTTTTCTTCTACTAACTAACATAATGATTTACACAATTATATTGTCCACCTATTATTTAAATTCATATTTTTGTCCCTATGTTTATCTACGTAAGCAGTGAAGAATGACGTGAAAGAACTGTGTGGAAGCTGAGCATGCCTCCGGCTGTGGAGGCAGTGTGTGCACCAAGATTTGGCAGGGCTGGTTAGAGGCCAAGGCTGCATCTGATTCCCGAGCGAACAGGCAGCCTGAAAGAGCGCCCACTGTGCAGTTCCTATCTCCCATCACTTAGCTTATAAAAGCCCCACATGGCCCTACTAATTATAATAATATGTTAATATGGGATACATGTTTTAATACTATTAAGAGAGAAAGCCAGTAAATCCTAATAACAAGGCAGTGAATTATACCAAGTTTTCAAAGTGAGATTAAAAGTATATGTAATTTAAGGGTGGATTCTAGAGTGTAAAAAAGGGGTCTGAAGACCAGAAATTATATCATATGCTCCAACCAAGAAATACTTGCTTGATAAACCTGTAAACTTAGACACTAAGAAAGGCATTCATTTCTCAGGGTCTGGTAAGACTCTGTCACCCAGGATGGTATCCAAATAGAACTCTTGAAACACAACTGTAGAAGTCAAAATAAAAATTAAAATTGGAAAATATCATAGAACTATGTAAATAATGAAGAAAGAGAATAAATGTACAATGTGGACATTTTCACGGAAGTTCAAGTTTATGTAATATGTTTTGAAATTAGTGTAGTTTGATAAGTTTGGGTCCTTATTAAGGCACAGAAGTGATCAAAACCATCATCCACAATAAACATATTATTGAAATTTAAATAAGTTAATGGAAATTAATTAATGACATTTATGATCAATGTTAACACTCAATAAAAAAGACTTTCAATGTTTAGTGTATTAGATATATGAGTTTAATAAATTGAATATTTAAAATGTACACTAGCTATGTATTCCTCAGAATACAAAAGACCTTTAAGAATCTGCCTAATTCCTCCCACTAAAAGAGAACTTTTAAAATAACCTCCCTCAGTTATTATAAAGAGTGGCAGAAAGACAAAGAGTCAAACTGATAAAAGTCTGAAGTGCGCTCTTCCCAATCCAGGATTTCTTGGTCCCAGTTTTCCCAGACTGGCGAACAGCCGGAGGCAGAAAGGCAAGTGCATAGAGGCAGACGCAACAGACTTGATCTGTTCCCTCCCTTCACCAGCCGTGCCACCGAAATATTAGCAAGGAGAAGAGGAAGGAGGGGGCTGTCTATATTGATAAATATACAGGGGCCAGAGCAAATAATGTTCTTTTTTGTTACAAAATATTTTATTATAAAATCATAAGCATGTAATTCTGTAACATAACAATATTATACTTAAGCACACCATGTAACATTTCAGGTGAAATGTTCAAATTAAAGCTATAAATGATTACACCCATATTATGACCCTACCGACCACACTCAAGCAGGCCTTACTTCTGCTGGACCCTGTACTTACTGATTGTATTTAGCCAAGTAATGTCTAGCATATTATTGCACTCACAGTCTCGCCAACTTCAGGGAAAGTTTTTAATTTTTCTTAAAATAAAGTCCCATCTACATGACTTATAATTATCTAAAAACTACAAATTATTTAAAAGGTGTTTTTTACTAAAACACAGGAAAAAGGAAAAAGTATGTCAAGAATGTATAGAACCATTTTGGTCACAAAAGAAGAACTTGAATTTTGTTACTTCTATATTGCACTAATCGGGAGGGTGGAAGGAATGTGGAACGATGCAGTGACAAGATAACAGTGAACTTGGAGCTCCAGGGGAAACCCAGAGACCAAGAGAAGAGGGAGGTCCAGGTGACCTCCAATGAGATCTATGTGGAAGTAGGGTGTGAACTGGAGTATAAGGGGCCAAAACAATAAAAGATTATCTTTTTAGAACATTGGATACTGGAGCTTGAGATCTCAAAGATGGAGAGATTCTGGGGCACAGATTGGTCCCATCAGTGGTCATGAGAGCACTTACTTAAAATAAAAAAGAAGATAATAGTGCTAACGCATTGTTCAGAGCACTATTCTAAGTTATTCACATATTTACTCTGACCCTTCCAACAACTCTGTAAGGCAGATATTATCATTTTCTCTTCATGGCTTAGAAAACAGGTTAAGAAGCTTGCCCAGATCATATGGCTAGTAAGTACTAGCAACTAACGGGTGTGAACCCATCTAGTCTACTTCCAGAGTTTAGTTCTTAATCATTGCACTACAGCCTCTTCCTAGAAACTCAGGGTAACAATAAAGTCAGTTGCCCCTGACAAATTGTATATATACACATACATAACCTCTAATTTTCACAATATTCTGCTGAGTCTCAGAAAGATAAAATAAAGCAAAACAACAAATAAACAGGCAAAAACTACACACCTGGTAAATAGCAGGACTGGAATTTAAATGCTGTTGTCTTTTCTCCTATATCTCCCATAGAAATACACCAAAGATCGGTGTTTTAAAACACAAAGTCTTCTGGAAAGAATGATTATAACTTAGTACTGATGTCCATCTCTTTAGTCAGAATAGAATTTTTTATTGGAGTAAGGAACACCCAGTAATGATTTGGAATAAAACGGTAGAAATATTTAAATAGGAGATCATTTCATAACCAGGAAGAACATGAACACATCTAAGTCATTATGAAGACAGAAAAAAATGTTTAAAAATCCAAAAGATTAGTGGTAGGACAACAAAGGTGATCTTGGCATACTTGGCTGTTTTTTTAGCATTTGTGAAAATCAGTTTCTGAATTGATGATATTCTTCTTGAAGATATCAGGGTGGTTTGGAAGGATGGAAACATCAATTTTCTCCTGATCAAGTTAGTCCCCAGTCTAGTCAAATTCCTCTAAGTTATCACAGTTCAGTTATATCTAGTTCTACCCCAGCTTTTGGGAAGAAGCCATACAGAAAAAATTCTAAAAATGAGACGCTGGCTGTTTCTTCATTCTGCTTCACTCACCCTTTTCCCCGGATGTTAATGGCCATAGAATTTATGCCCTCTCTGAGAGACAATGTTTTGCTGTGCTAAGCAAGAACTTATTTTATGGCTTATTATAATAAGAAGTATTATAAATTATATATAATAATAATTAGTATTATTATAAGCAAGCACTTACTTTATTGGAGCAGGCATCATGGGAAATTGAAAGATTCTGCCCTTGAACCAATTATGAACCATGTTGAGAGGAAACAGGATGTGTGCGTGAAACACCCAGGGAAAAATTCACAGACAAATAAAGCAATGCATAACCTCGCTGCCGCAATCCCCTGACCAGCGTTTCCAATTATAAAATCCATTTCCTTATATTCAATAGCAATTTTTGCAAATTCATTTCTTTTAGGATATAAGAAAATCTAATCTTTCAAGCTCTCTGGCTAAGCTTACAATTTTTGCCCTTAAATAGTAATCTCATATTGCAGCTCTATCAACAATGATGCTTTGTAACATTTCAAAATAGGTTATCTCCTCCTGGTTCTGATCTACCTGCTCAGTCTGGCCTTCATTCTCCAGCTGCAGAAACTAAACCTGGTCTACTTTATGCAACTGAAATTTCCAGCCTTTTGGCCCATATCTAAAATACCCTCTAGCCTCATCTCTGTCAAATCCTGCCCATCCTTTATTGCCCAGAGGTCATACTCTCTATTAACCCTTCTCTGCTCACACCATATCGCAGTGATCACTTCCCTAAACATTAGTCTTTATTTGTTCAGACAGCACTTATTAAGTTATGTCACATATATTATAATAGAGATTAGCACAACTTACTAAGGGAACTCTCAAAATTGTTATCTTTGGGTTTGATGTATGATAAAGCAGAGAGTGGATGAAGATAAGGCTAGAATGGTAGAAATAAACAGTATCATAAAAGGTCTTGTATTCTTTGCTAAGGAGTTTAGATTTTTACCTTGTATGATACTGCTGTAAGATCTTGTATTTTCAAAGAGACTGAACTGTCTTATATTGAAATCACTGGGATGTATACTTTATTTTCCTACATGAAGACAAAGTCTTTAAGGACAGAGACTGTGTCTCAGTAATGAAAAGATGCTCTACATTACTTTCAAAGCAGACCTTGGCCATGCATTTTGTCAACTGGAGTATTGTATCCGATATGAAAATTCATGTAGACAACCCAGGTCTCCCTTGAGATTCTCATTGAAGCCTAGGAGTGCTAGTGGAGGCAACTGGCTAAGTAAACAATTTAAACTAATATATCCAAATGAATTCACATGATTCTATTTGAATCTTGCTTAATGTCAAACAAAGTAAGCCCAGGAAATAGGATTGTTAAAGTTTCCTTAACAATGAGAACTCACCCACGTTGAACATGTATATTGTCATGAGCAAGGCAGCATCCCCAAAAGGAGTCACTCACACAGTTTTGTGTCTTTCCACAATTCTACGTTTATTGGGGGAGACCTCTCCAATAAGCCAATAAAGTCACACACAGGTTATACACAGAGAGGGAGAGCTTATGCCATAAAAGCGAGCAGAGCAAGCATCAGGCATAAAGTCCCAGGCACTGGTGGTGTCCACAGGGGGAGGGGTGGGTGGCGGCCTAAAGTCGGGTGCCATAGTGGCAGCATGGGTCACATGGAGTGGAAGTCCAGCAGGGCTCTGGGCATGACCTGTGGTGCAGCCAAGCTCAAGTGTGGGTGATCAGAGCTCTGAGTTCTTACAGCCCACCAGGGGCAGAGGTTGCACTCATATCGGTCTCCAGATGCAGTCTTCATCCAAGTGTCTGGACTTGTGGTTTTGAGCTTTCCAGGCCCCTGCTAAGGGCATTCCTGTTACTCCCACATTATCGCAGTTTTGACATAGCACTTGACATAACTGTCATGGCTGACAGGGACTCCACAAGGTAGTGTCAGAAGCATTAGAAAAGTCTGCTCCACTTTTGCTCTAGACATACAGGGCTTTCACACTAATTAAAGTCTTTAATAGAGTATATTCACCTGAATGATGCTATGAGAACTTGCCTCTTATATTTTCATAAATATAATTTTTTTCATTGAAGCAATTACATAAAGTTCAAGTATTATTTTTCATAATACCCCTTGCATATGAGGAGGACATTTCTGAATTGTCACATAAAATTAAATGTCACTTAGTCACAGTCACATTATCTAAAAGAGGGACTAGAAGATTGATGTATCCTGTGTGTTTGGGAAGTAAAGGGTTAAGGAGAGGTTATTATAAATAAAAATCACTGCCCGCGCTGTGCCTGGGCACATGATCTAAACGTGAAAGAGTAAGTACTGATGGAAATAAGTACGTGGGAGAAGAAAACCACTGATGTGCTCTTGTCTGCCCGGGGGAAGACAACTTAGGCCAACCACTCCCCAAGCACTTTGAATACCAGTCTATCAAACGGGGTCATAATTATAGACGAGTTCTTTAAGTGAACACTTGTCTGCTTGGGAGGGGATGAGAGATGAATTCTGGCAGTGACCTGAAGATCTAGTCCTGTAGTTAAACATTCTAGTCTGTGCTTTCCTTTAGATATAAGAGTTTGGTTTCAGACTGCTTCCCCTGGGTGTATCTGCATTATTCAAGAAGCATATTTTTTTAAAAAAAATGTAAAGAGAAAAGAAACCACCAGGATAATAATTCCACACTTTTTTTTTTATAACTGATTACTGTGTTCAATACCAAGAAGTTCAGGTTTAAAATAAACACTGCACCTGAAGCTAATTAGAGGAGAAACATCATTATTTTCTTACTGTTCGAATCCGATTTTTAAAAGCCACAAAGGGGTTATTTAGACGGCAATAGACTGCCAAGCAATCTGTTGTGCTGGAAGTTAAACTAGCAAAACAATTGAGAAGCTGACAAAGTGGCAGCAAAATAAAGGTTGTTAGAAGCAGAATATTCAAATCAATATTATGCTTTAGCCTAATTAATATGTAGTTTGCTATCTCAGTTAGGATTTATTAGTACAGAAGTGTAATAATTTTATCACTCAGACTTGTTAATAAAGTTGAAAGCAGGTAAGCCTTGATACACACACACACACACACACACACACACACACACACACACAGATTGTGGACAGAAAAGGGTTCTGTGGAAAGTAACCTCACAGGGTGATCTATCATAGATTTCTAACTGGGCAGGAGGTCATGGTGGGTAGTCAGGCCCCAGGCATATATAACTTCTTTAGTAGATTTATCTTTGTCTTAAACAAGCCCTATTCATTGTTCTGTGCATTTAATTTAACATGCCTTTGAAAATCCTTTTTTTCTCAAAGTCACTACCCTTAAGAAAGCAGGTAATCTTGCTAAGTCTCCTGCAGTCCACTCCCACCTTGTCTTCCCTCTCCCTGGAGTACTCTTCCTAACCTGCCCTGTGTAATTCCAAGTGCACAGGGAAGCTGCAAACTGCCAATCCTAGAAGTTTTCTCACTTTGTTGAATTTTGCTTCCAGGAATATCCTCTGTTTTGGCTCAGATAGACTCCAATAAATGTTTATAAAAATTTTCTATAAACTTGGATGTCCTTATGTAGACAACATATATCTTCACATTTTCCAAGTCCTCCAAAAGTCAACAGTGTAATGACATTAAGTATTTTTAAAAGTAATACCAGTGTGTTGAGATAATAAACCTTGAAAACTGGTCAGCAAACTGGAGTTTAGTTTCTCGCATCATTGTGAATTAGGCTGAGGGCATTTCTAGTACTGAACTGGGAATAACCTGGCTAAACCTTGGAAATGATTACCTGTGAGGAGATTATGAGAAGACCCAGGACTGGTTGGTGAGGGTGTACAGGGCCCAGCTCAGACTCTGGAGAGCCATAGCTAAGCAGGGCAGTGGGAGGGTCTCAGCCAAAAGAAAAAAAAAAAAAGGAGAATCTGTGGAAAGCCAGGAGGAGCTTATGAGATGCCAACCAAGTGAGCTCAAGTTGGTATGGATCAGATAATGGGTCTAGAGACAGACCTTTTTGGAGAGCTGATTGATCGTGTCCAGTAGTAACTGTGACCCATCTGTTTAAAATGTAGTGGTACCAAACTTTGGTTCAGCTGCCTGCTGCTCAAAAGACAATAATCAAGAGCTGGGCTGGTGGAAGGAAAGGATGTTTATTCAAGAGCTGGCAGCCTGAGAAGATGGAGAACTCACATTGCAAAGAGCACCTTAACAACTGGATGTGGCATGGCTTTTGCGAGGAGGAAGAAGGAAGGAGAAAAAAAAGAGGAATCACAGGAAGGGTTGACAGTTCCCTGTTGAGGGAAAGTACGTGCAAGCCGATGCAGTCTATTACGATAACTGGCTGTATGTCCCCCAATCTCCCCATGCGGGAGTGTCTGAAGGCCAGGGTCTGCTTCTTTTGAAGTTAGTTCCTAGAATTCTTAGGAAATGGGCAGTTTATCTGCAGTCACATATTAGTTAACGGGCTATCCTTTACAGAAATAATGCTCAGAGAATGGTGAGGTGGGTTACAGTAGTTGTAACTTTGGACAGTTAATGCTCTCATTGGTTTTTCTTGTTGTTGTCTTCTGAACACACATCAGATTGTACAGTACTGTGTCTCAGGATGGGACCTGTCCTGGTTTGGGTGCTATTTTAAAAAAACTCTGCTTACCTAGGTAGGGCATCGTGGTAATGACTCCACAGCCAGGCCCGGCTAACCCAATTAATGTGACTCTCCTTAACCGAACCTGTGGGAAGATGTCTTTCACTTTCATAATGACATATATTAAAAGAATTTGAAACATAATCTGTAGTATATAATATTTATGTATTTATTTATTTATGTGTTCATATTCTCACCCTCAAGAACCTTGAACTTTTTCCAGGTAATTTAAAGTAATAACCAGAAGTAACTGCAGTGGAACTAACCACCCCTGGTTAGGCAACTAAGTCAACAGCTGGACCCCTGGGGGTCAGTGAGAGCCTGAACCTTTTCTGTCTCAGACTTCCTACCTGCAGCTCCAGGATTCCCACAATGATAAGTGGAGAAGAGCAATCCCCTTTCCTGGACCACAGCCCTTGGAGTCTAATGACACTTAAATTGGCACAATACCGAAAACGACGAAGACCCTGCTGCTCGACCCCTGTGAGCGCAGGTTCTCGTCTGAAAGTGGGGAGGTTCATTCTAGAGTCTGATGTTTGCAGAATTGCACTTCTGGGCAAGAGGATTCATTGAGAAGAAAAAAAACCTACTCTGCGTTCTAACTGAGGCCAGAGGCGACTGATTTTTCCTACTTCAAAGGCCTTTCCTAAGGCCACAACAGCTGCCTGACTGGAGATGCTGACTATCTTTTCTGCTTGAGCAAGGTTTTGATTTTGATGTTGGGCAGCGTAATGCCCACTCGCCTTCCCCAACTCCATTCCCTGAAAGAACACTCATTTGCTATGCTTGGAACTGCTAGTGAGATATTGATCAACATAATTAATTAATAAGCATAGAAATTTAATTGCATTTCAACTAGGTAATCAGTAATGATACTCACTTGATAGATAACTTGTATATCTTATTCTGGATATGAATACAGATGTATATGAGTATATAGATTTCTATATGGTCTATATAGAAATCTATTTCTATTTCTATAGAAATCTATATGCTCATAATCAAATAATTTATGTTCCTAAAAATGCATCAAATATACTCAAGATACAAAAAAATGCCACTTACTTTATTAAAATTATTATTAGATAGCAGTACCTGATGGATAAGATTTTTATCAGGTAATACATGGCGAAGTCTTGCTAGAGGCACAAGTGTGGGATCACAGGTTGACACCTACAAACATGACACGACTACATTAGAGGCACTAGAAAATGGGGCAGAGTGTCTTCATCCATAGCCTTGCTCTTATATTCTTTCCTTGGCCACATTCAACTTTTCCTTTGCATTGTTTTCTCAACTGGTCTGGTTTCTCAATAGTGCTTATGATTGGCCTTAAGGTAGAAATGTGAACTGAACTCTTTTCTTCAGCCCCCATTTTCCTCCATTCTTACCTTAAATCAGCCCGTCTGGGGATCCAGCTAGGCTTTATCTTCTCTAGCAGATGCCAGTGTCTGAGACACTCCCGACCTTCCGAAAATCACCCATGCCAAATCCTGTTCCCTCCAGGATCCCACTTCCCAGGAGTCTGTGCTTCGGTGGCCTTGAGCACCTCTTTAGCGGGAGCCCAAAGAACATGCTTTCAGTAAAAAGGTGAACCAAATGGTGAGATGTGTAAACGTAGGCAGAAATTTATGTATCTAATAAATGCCCACAGCTGGCTGTAATTTCCAAGTGAGTACCTTCCAGAAGCCCTTTCTTTTCTTTCTTACAAAAATTGTTGTTCCTGGTTAAAGAACATTCATAAACATAAATATAATGTTTTTAAACAATAATAAACAGAATACTTTTCATCAGAGGCTGTAGAAACCACATCTGATTCTGTGTTTCACAAACCTCTTGGATCTCAGTCCCTGCCATGTGCTGAATGAAAGCAGAAATGGAGGACTTAGTCACAGAAGTTATGTGGTTGACGAAGAACAATTCCACACGACTTTGTGCCTTGTGAACGTTCAGGCTGCTATGCAGAGCACATCAGTGTGGTTCCTACTGAAGTGCCATATGTTTGAGTTTTGATGTGATTTTCTGCCCAAGGGACAACAGTGATGTGGAGTGGCATGGTGACCTCTGTGAGCTCTAAACCAGGTAATATCAGGCTGTCCCTTAACATGCTCACCATAACATGTTTTCCTCCTAAAAGAATTGTCATTTGAACATCTAATTAGTGCTTATAATAATGATAGAAACTTCTAGTATCTATCAGAGCTACTTGAAATTAGTTATTAGAGTACATTTGTAGTTCATCCTAAATACTGAATGACCTGAAATTTACATGGCAATAAAATATATAGTGGTGTTTCCATGGAAATATCATTGTATTGAAACAATCATATTTCCTTACACAAAAAAATTAATTGACTCTAGTAATATTTTAGAGTTGTCACTGCTTGTTTGGTGGCATGATACTTTAATCACAGTTCCAGAAATTTTATTACCTTGTATTTAGAAACTAGAATATAGTTTTTTCTTTTCAGTCTATGGATTATATCAGTTGTTTACATCTTAAGAGTATAATTATTGTTTAATAAAAACAATGAAAATATGCAAATGTTAGGAACATTATAGAACCATTCAGAAGATATTGACGCACATGAAGCAACAATTTAATAAATAAGAATTAGGCAGTCCTTTGAGAGTTAAGTTGCTAAGATCCATTCTCAGAAATGTGACTAGCTATCTCTGGAATAGAACAAAGGCTCTGTATAAATACATGACTGAAAAGATTGGGAAACCAACATTTCAATCAGGATGGTAAAGCGGAACAATCTTAGGGAAACAAAACTGGATTGTGAGCTCAATTTTCTAAAAGGAATACTAGTCAATATCACTACTGAGTTCAGAGAAATGGAACCTAGCTAAAGAAACAACCAGCCCCAGCTCATGGTTAGAACGCTTTTATGAAATCAGTCCTTCAGGCTACACGAGCTTATAGCTCTTAACACCCAGATGACACAACTAAGGTCCTCTTCCTCTTATTCTACTTATACTTTTATCTTCCATATAACTGGGAAATACTCTAAACTTCCAAGACCAGTTCTTTTATTCATTTACTCACACACTTAACACATGCACACAAGACTTATTGCCAAATCTTTCTGTATCTTTTTCTGGACTGTAGGAGGACAACCTGTACCTCCATTTACCAGGATCTCTTCCCAAATTTTTGGCTTAGGGTTTCATTTGATTTGGAAGGTGGTAGAAAAAGAGAAGTCATTACTCTCCAGTAGTAGTTGCCAAGAGCCTCAAGGATGCATGGCAGAAGTCAAGTTTGCAGAACCTTCCAGGTGAGCTGCTGAGGGTCACCCACTTTGGTGCGGCAGGCAGCTGGCACTGGCGGCAGTAGCTTCACTGACTTGTGCTTCCTCAGCTCTTCCAATGGTGAGTAAGCTTCAGATTTTTGCATCAACAAACTTTCTTGTTGGAATTCTTAGAGCAGCTTCTGTTTTCTCTCTCCAACCCTGATATGCAAGTGGTCTGAATTTTTTTGCCATGTAAATGTATTATTTTTATGATCAACAGAGAAAAATTATGTTAGCTTAGGTGAAAACTGAATATGAACAGGGTGGTATTTTTCCTGAAATACTCCCACTTTAACAATTGCCATAAAAATAAAATTATATGTTAAGGAGAAGCTAATGAAAATCTTTCTTTCATTTCTTTTGCTTTCTTTCCTTCCTTCCTTCCCTTTCCTTTCCTTTCCTTTCCTTTCCTTTCCTTTCCTTTCCTTTCCTTAATGTTTATGACTTTGACAAACTCTAGTTGATTAAAAATGTATCCATGATATTTAAAGACCTGGGCAAGTGAGGGTATAATGAGTTTAAAATAGTTTTTATTTTTAAAAGATTTTACTTATTTATTTTTAGAGAGAGGGGAAGGAAGGGAGAGAGAGAAAGAGAGAAACATCAGTGTGTGGTTGCCACTCACTGCCCCCTACTGGGGACCTGGCGGGCAACCCAGACAAGTGCCTGGACTGGGAATGGAATTGGCTACCCTTTGCTTTGCAATCCAGCGCTCAATCCTTAAGCCACTCCAGCTAAGGCTAAAATAGTTTTTACTTTACCTTTACCCATGAAGTTTCTGTTCCAAAAGAAGTGATAAGGTTCTCTTGAGCATTTACTGCATATGTAATTCATTGTCACAGGTTGTAGAGAAGTTTCTTCATATTCCAGGACATAGCCTCTCATAAAAGTCCAGAATTTGCTATCAAGTATAAACTTGTCTTTACAATATCAAGCTGTCAGTAGCCTTTTTACCCATCAGGTTCCAGTGTTTGTCTGCTCAGTTTGGAGGCTTTATGGTTGTTGTTTGTTTGTTTGGGGGTAAACTTGAAACTTTAGTATTTCCTTTTTTCCAAGAGAAGATGGCAACACAATCAGGCATCCTTATTACCCCAGACTCGTTTTCCACACTTAGAGATACTGTGGATAGGATTAATGATGATCATTTAGGAGGGGAAAGGTGGAAATAGACAAGATCTAAAAAGGATATGATAATTAGCGAGTGCAGATGGGTAGAAATTCTATAAGAGAAAACACTCTATTAACAGCTCAGCCATTAAAGTAATTTCTTTTAAGAGCAGATGTTCAGTGCTCTTTATGGAATATGGTGCATGTTTGGAAAGATGTGTAGGGAAAAGCAGTTGAGGATAGCTATCATTTCATATGTATAGGACAATGAAAGGATTATTTTTCTTTTTCTTTTAAGATTTTATTTATTTATTTTTAGAGAGGGAAGGGAGGAAGAAAGAGAGAGACAAACATCAATGTGCGGTTGCTGGGGGCCATGGCCTGCAATCCAGGCATGTGCCCTGACTGGGAATCGAACCTATGATGCTTTGGTTCGCAGCCCGCGCTCAATCCACTGAGCTACACCAGCCAGGGCGGATTTTTCTCTTTTTTCAGAGAAAGCCTGCACTTCCATTCCCTTCTTGCCATGCTCTTACAGATATTTCTTGGTTCTCTCACTAAGAAAATAAGCTCTGCCATCGAAACCCTTTTACCTGAGCATAAAAAGAACATTAAGAGACATGACTTGGTTTGGTGAACACAAAATACAATGTACAGATGATGTATTATAGCATTGTAGACCTTAAACCTACATAATTTTATTAACTAATGTAACCCCAGTAAATTCAATCAACTCTTTCAAAGCCCAGGCTAGGTGGCTTGGCTGGGTGGAATGTTGTCCTGTGCATCAGACGGTTGTGGGTTCAATCTCCACTCAGGCATGTACAGGTCCACTAGGAACTCACTGATGTGACTGACCAAGTTAAAATGAAGGGGATTGCAGGTCCCAGAAAATCTTGCTCAAATTCACAAACTCATCTTCAATGTTTTAGTTCCAAACTCTTTGAATGCTACCTCAATATGTTAAGCTCACAGTACCTCCAAACTGTGCTTTCCTTGGGAGAACCAAGCAATGTCCTGCTGTCTGTCATGGTACCCTCCAATCCAATCACTTGCCATGTTTGTTGTCGCCATTCATCACGAGTATCCATTGTTGTTTCTTTGTAGGTGGCTAACCACAGCCCCATTACTCAGGGCTCCATATCCAGTAGGCCATGAGTCCAATTTAATGCTACTGTTGGTCTGGATTTTCATCAGCCTTGTTTGTAATTTCCAATTTTAGTACATGTGCTGCTGAAGCGAGCACTGTAATTTCCAAAGTTGATGAATCTGAGGAGGAAAACTGTTACTGATGTGCAAATTGTGTACCACATTTTGCTTTGCATTATTCATTTTCATTCTTTACATCATGGTGCTTCTTGGCAGGCAGCAGAGAATTTTGATAAAGTACATTCCCAGTGCCTTGGGTGTCATTTTAAATGGAGTGATTTTTTTTTTAAATCTACAGTTTGATTTCATTAAGGCTCATCTAATTTCTCTCAGGTTTGGGGCCTGTTGATCCATGTGGACTTACATAGCTAATAATAAATCTAAAGTAAAAAAAAACCCAGGAAAACAAAAAAGAAACCTTTTCCAAGGACTCTAAAAGATAAGGAACTAATCTAGAGATGATAGCATCTTGAGGTCACATTCTCAACTACAATATCAATTTCTTTCATTGATGAAACATGATTAACCTCTGGAGCCATTAATTTTGCTTCATCTCAAATTGAGAAAAGCCAAATGAAGGTTCTAGGTGTGCCATGTTCCACTGGGAGGAGCTTCACCTTCCTACTGGGCATGGGCCAGTTCTTCAGTCAGCCAATTTCTGGGGCACCGATGGTCAAGCTTTTGTTTTGACCTCTAGGCCCGATCCCCAATTTTTCATTTCAGTGAAAGTATCTTAGGTATGTATTTCTGTTGCAGATGCTACACATGCCTTTTCTGAATTAGTCTGTGACTCTAATTAAGGCTCAGAAGAACTGATGCCGCACCATTTTCCCTGTAGCCGAATTTCTATCTTGATGATTATTTCAGGATTGCCATGGTTTTGAATCTTCTAACTTTCTGTAGTTCCTTTTGATTTTCCAGCTTCAGTGCAGAAAAGATCAATTTTCCCTCTTTGAGGGCTCATGCTTTCCCTGAAGTCACCTTAACACACCTTTGGCTTTCATTGTAATCATGATATGTCTGCTTCTGTCACTGGATTACTTTTTTCCCTCTTCCTGTGAATATTTATCAACTCTCAAATTACTTCAGGAATTCTGCCTAGCTTGTCATTGTATTTGTTTGCCAAAAGGAATCCATTTATTCTCAATGGAGGGTGACTGTTTTGCACAGAAATTCGGATTGAAGATAATACAATATAATAATTGCATTGTGAATAATCGGTCTTATATGTGAAGTACATACATATATTGGAGGCGGTTTCATCCATTTAAGAGAACATCTGTGGTACATGTGTGAACCTGCACTGTGTTAGGCTCTGAAAGGCGAAGAGGACTGAGGCACCGGTTCTGTCATCAGAAGTGTGGTGAGGGGAGAAGGGAACCTGAGTGGAACCACCACGCAGTGTGATAGATCTGCAGTGACATGTGTGTGCCCAGGATGGGGAACAAGGCTGCTCTTTCCCGACACTCCTTCAGTGGGGTGAGGGGTGGTGGTTGGAGACTTTAACACTATAATAAAATGAGGCTAAAAACGGGAATGCCCAAGTTACATAGATACAATAGCTCAACTCGGTCTAAGGGATGGGTGATCCATGTACAGCATGTTTGCTTTTAATGACTGTGAGGCAAATGGAAACTTGTTTTTTTTTAATTTTATATTTTTTTATTTTAGAGAGAGGGGAAGGGAGGGAGAAAGACAGGGAGAGAAACATCGGTGTGAGAGAGGAACACTGACTGGTTGCCTTTTTGTTGATTCCTGACTGGAATCAAACTGGTGACCTTTTGCTTCGTGGGGTGATGCCCAAATGAGCCACGCTGGTTGGAGCGACTCCTGGTTTTTAAAAGTGCGTTCTCTTATAAATTTCATCTGCTTAAGCAGATTGCTATTCTTATGTCTAAAGACTAATTGGGAAAAAATATTAATTGCATTTACCATAGAAGACAAAAAAAAAAAAAGGTGAGCTATGACAAGTGTGGAAGACACAAGAGACTGAAAGAGTAACAGATATTTTATTGTTATCAAGTAAATAGTATTGACATCACTTCTTTTACAAAAATAGCAGCAACAAAACAATGTATACATTAGATTCTTTTCTGACAGTGGGTTTAGAATGCGCAGTTGAGAAAGGAGAAGGGAGAAGTTGAAAAACGAAATAACACTCTATCTGCTTTATAGTGTTGCTTACGTGTAACCCTGTTTCATAAATATAAATGACTTGGGTCTCCTTCATTGTTGAGTGAAAAGTGGCTTGCATGTGAGATGCGATCCCATTTTATGAAACCGTGGAGATAGTGTAAATGTATATATGGTTTATAAAATTTCATTCTCACGTGTGACATAAAAATACATGCCGTACACATACACAAAGAGAAGCATAGAGGCTAATTCTCCAAAATGTCAAAACAATTACTTCATGGGCTGGGATTTGAGAGCTTTTACTTTCTTTATTACACTATTTTGTTTTCTTTGAATTTTAAAAAATGCATTAAAATACAACACTGTACACAAGGCATTTTGTTATGTTCTGAATATGTAAATAAATCAAAAGCAGATTTAATTTTTCCCTCATGAATGTGTATTATTATGAATAACTGAGAATAACAATAAAATTTTATATAGATGGAAACATTGAACAATAATAATTTTTAAACTCAAAGAGATTCAATATGATCTAGGGACATTTGACAAAAGATATTTGAGAGGTATAAATCTATTAGGTATTTTAGTACAATCTAATATTGCACAGAGCCCGAATCCCTAAAAATTAGTCATTTAGGATCATGATAAGCTTCTTCTCCAAGGATATTTAACCTATTTGTTTAGGATGGGGATTTCTTCTATGGCTAAACTATTTCCATCTGCTTGCAGGTAGAATTTTATTTTCAGTTTTGTGTATTATTTGTGAATAGGAAGTATGTGGCCTTGATAGAGGGGGCTGGAGAACATTTGTAAAGATGGCAAATTATCTGAAGCAATTTGTAAGATTCATTTAAGTGATCTAAAAACCAGGGAGAAGCATTGTTATATCAAGGCAGATAACAGAAAGATTAAATTAAAAGACAACCCACAAGAAACATGTCTGAAAGTGAGTTATATATTAGAATTTTTCCCCCGGGAAGACATGTAGCTTTCAGAGCTAAGATTAAATGCAAAATAGATGCTTTTTTAATAAAAAAAATCCTTTGAGAATTTTTTTAGAACAAAATTATTATAGTTCCATTTTCTGGGAACATGTGTTGAATATGTGAGTGTATGTGTGTATAACATTGTAGAGATATCAAAATTTATATCCTAAAATCACATTTTAAAATTCAAAGAGTTTTTTTAAGTTCTGAGATAACCAACTTTGTTTATCTCAAATGTTTTGGGGTTATGTTGGTTTCATTAAATGATAACAATTGTGAATGAAGGGGAAAAAGCCCAAAATGATAAGCAATGGTAAGAAAATTTGAGTTCAGGATCTGGGAAAGCAGTTATTTAGGGAAAGCTTTAGCCTAAATGTATTTTCTACAAAGTATTTCCTGTAGTGAACACCCTGTAATCATCTGAAGTCACTACTTATTGAGGGTCAAGAGGACCAAAGTTTGGGTTAGCGAATGTCCTTGGCCTCTTTCATAAACTTCATATTTAATTAAATTTTTATCTAAAAATATATTATGTTATTTCATTTATGAATAAAATACGCACACATGTAGGTTCTGTGGATGATAGTAATGTGCTAGAAGCATATAAACAGGCATTTACAAGTCAAAGAAGAGCTTGTTTATAGAGGACTGGTGGATAGTTTAAACCTAATTATGAAAACCTTCTTAAAAGAGAAATAATTTAAGCAAATTTCCAAAATCCCAGTACTACACAGAAATGCATTTTTTCCTCTAAACTGAGTAGGACTCATGTGTACTGTTTACACTAAACAATCAGGATACGAGTTTATTTCTGCCCTATTGATAACTAACACGCACCCTGGGAGACTGTTTTCTTCCCCACCTCTGATATAAAACTTTGGAGTGGCTCCATCACTCTTGGAGAATCGAAGAGGCCTCTCTTCATGTCAGTTGCCAAAAAAAGAAAAAAGAAAGAAAGAAAGAAAAGATGATGTCAATTCGATAATTAAAATCTCCAGTGCAGAGCGATAATTGCAACTCTGAACTTTATCACAAGTTTCACTCTCTCCTGCTGTGAGGAAGGGCTTGCTTCCAGCTGAAGCCCCGTGGTGAGGGAGAAGGCCTGCCAGCATCTCCTGGAAGTCTGAGCTTCCGGAGTGCTCTTCTCACTTTGCTTGAGCAGGCTTTGGCTTCCCCGGCCTCCTTCTCGATTGAAGCCTGGCTAGAGCAGGTTTTACTCGACTGAAACTCATGACTCTGGCATTGATATCTTTGGCCATGGTTGGCATTTAATTGAACCTTGTCCTTGCTAGTGAACTCCCTCAGATTTCCCTCTGGGTTTCTCCTGACTTCGGTACTGTTACTATGGAAGGTGCTGTGCCTTTGGCTGGAATCCAAAGACCCCCACTCTTAACATTCTGCCATTTTACTTTCCTTGTCCTGTACAGGAAGACGTCCTGGAGAGTAGTATTTAACACAGCCCTGAGCTGATGTCCCTCCCTCAGGTTACACATCTGGAACACACACCTTGGACCTGCCATTGTCAAGATACAGTTATTCCTCAAACAGAGTCCCATGCTCCGGTGTGACATGTCTTCAGCCAGCCTCTCACCCATGAATCAGACATCTGTCCCCTGCATGACTGAAACCCAGCCACTGCATCCCCCCCTCCCCAAGTGATTTCCTGGAAGGTCTCCTGGCAGCATGTGAGATGAAAGTCCCCCTCGCCCTTCCTGTGAGCTGTGATGCAAAACCTTTACAACTCTCTCCAAAGGAAACCTCTCCTTCATTCCCCTTTTTCCTCTACTCTTCTGCCTTAGTGCTTAAATAACTTTCATGTAGCTATAGTGGGCCATTATTATACAGTGGGCCAAACAGTGGGGATTACTGTTTATGAATGTCCTGATTTAGCATCGGAAGTTGTTGCCTGCTATTGTCTTGAAGCTTCAGCTAAAACTGAGTGAGAAACGTCCTTATTTTAATATCCTGTTATAAATAAATTTGTACACATTATTATGTTGTGGGTACATATGTGTAAGTGTATGCTTATGTATATGTGTGTATATGCCCATCTCTTTCTCACACCCACAAACCCACGCATAGCTAGACACACCCTGACAAACACAGTTACAATTTATATTTATGTCAATGCATTCTCTCTTTATACAGGCATTTACGGATATGGTTTTCTCAGTATAAACCCTGCTAGGCACTGGGGATACAAAGTGAATATGACCCCTTCTTCCCTACGGGGCCCTCAGTCTGGTCAGGGTGACAGACATAAAAGCAGATAAACACATTGTAAAGTAAGAAATGCCACTCTCAAGCTCTGTCAGCTACTTAAAGGACAGGAGGATTAGCTGCGAAGGAGCGGAGGACAGGACCAACCAGGTACCATTAAACCGGCGATAGGTCTCCGTAAGCATCTTCAAGTTAATGGACAGTAACTAGAACTCCATTCTACAAACAGCCGAGTATCCTGGAGCTATGGGAGAAAACGTGTGTGTAAAATCACTTTTGTGTCATTGTATCGATTTAACATTTAGGGTCTCCTGCTTCTTGTCTGTTCTTTCTCTACCTACATTAAGTGTGCAGTGCACTCTGAAAATGTCGCATGGGCTGTAGCTTACCATAGACCGGTCTGACTTCATAAACCAGCCTAATCAGACAGCTGGGTATGTTCACCAAGGAGAACGTTGTTCTCTAGAATAGAGACTTTTCAGTAAAACCGTACCGTAGAGACAGCTCAGTGCAAGTCTTCACATAAAAATGTTTTTCATCAAAATTCAGTAAAATTGGGTCTGTGTGTTCTATGACTGTGCAGATGAAAATCTGCAGAGTCTAAAAATATTTAGTCATGAAAAATCAGTGCAATTGTAAGGAAAACACTTACATGTTGAGAATCTATTCAGAAGCTGAGTGAAATTCAGGGTCAAATAATTCTCTTCAGTAAATAAGACAGTGACTTTTTTAAAAAAGAAAGAGATGTTCATTTTCTATATGTCAAAGAAAGTAAATCAATTTTTTGACTTGTAGAAAACATTGTTTTCTGTAAGTTTAAAAATAAAAATATTTTCCATGAGCTGTATTACTTTAAAACATACAGGAGTGGGCAAAAGTAGGTTTACATGAAACAGAGTTTATTCTTATATTGTTACTTATTATTGTAGTATTTACCAAATGAAAAACTGTACTTTTGTCCACCCCTGTATTGTATTTATTGATTATAAATGCCTTTATGTCCTTGTGTGTATTTGTTGAAAAATATTAACCAATTAATGTTTGATAGTAACTTTTTATTAAGGTTGTTATCCTATGGTACACTTTTTATTGAGTAGACAATTATCAATGATTCATGCGGTAATAGCTTAACAAATTTGTAGGCTACGTTTTCTTATTTGCTTTAGGTTTAAGAGTAAATTTAGTATGATTATTGTCCTACCTTGAACTAGTTTTGTTGTCAGGGCACTTGGTGAAGAATTCAACAGGATTTTTCCAGATATTTTAGGGTTAAACAATTAAATATTGTTTAATTTAGCCAATTAAAACAATATCTGTTTATGTACCCTAAAAGTACCTTTTTAAAAGTAATACCAAGTTTTAGTAAACTTGAAACATGTGGTAGTTTAAGATAAAATCTGAAACCTGAGAAAGATGGTTCTTATAGACCCCAAACAAGCTGGCTTTGTCTGTTAACTTCTAATAGTATCCTCATGTTTTCTTTAGAATGTTCTACATCCATGTCTCAACATCTGTGTATACAGTAATCTGAAGTGGGGTTTATTAGGTTTTAATTCATAACTCAAAATATGTTACAGCATATGAAATTTCTTTGAAAATAAGAAATAAAGCAGGAAACAGAATGCCAAGGCACTCACTCTGTCATCTGTTCGTGCAGGTATTTCAGAGACTAGCAGGATTCTTAAGGGGACACATCCTGAAGTGCAGGCTCTGGTGCAGGTGATTCCATCAGTGCTCGCTGACATCACCGGGCCCAGTGACAGTCAGCACAGCATTTCCAGACAGCAGTGTGGACATCCACTGGTCCCTACATGGAACAAGCCATGGCCAAAACAGTGGGGCAAGGCCAGCCTCATCACATACCTAATATAGGCTCATCATTTGGCTTTTGCAAAGGAAAGGCCAGGAAAAAAACAAAGATGGTGAGACTCTTTCAAATTATCAGTCTACTTATGCAGACAGTAGTACCTCCTAAGTACTTAAAACAAGTTTCTTTTCATTTTTTCCCCTTAAGCTTTCATATTTCCCTCTCAGCTCATCTTAGTCTTTTATTTTGAATCATCTACTAAAGAGCCAAATGTTCATTTTCATAAAACCATTCTCTCCTGATTCTTCTCCTACCTCTATAGTTTTTCCTAGTTTTTGTTCTCTTCCTTTGCATAGCATTTAAATGTTCTCGTACTTTAGCATTCTTCCTCTTGTTCTTTTCTCTCTCAGGTATGTATACATTCCCACGTTGACCTTGTTTACCCTCATAATTGCAACAGCTGTCTCAGTGCTGCGGATATTCAAATATATGACTTCATCGCGATCATCTCTTCTGAACACCACTCCTGTGTGCCAAGTGCCGACCAGACACCTCCACCTGCATGTCTCAGAGATGCCTCATCAGAGCAGGTGTGAAGAGGAGCAGAATCTCGTTCCTTCTGTTCGTGATTCCACTGTGGATTAGCCTTAAAACAGAACAAAACCTCTGTAGATCTAGACACCACCATCTATGTGACTAAGGAGGAGACTCACTAAACTTTAAATGCTTTTGTCAGTATTCCTCTCTGTCCAAAAATTGACATCTTCAGTACCAAAACTTGACTTTGGGATTTTGGCATCTACACTAATGATTCATCCAATACACTGGCTTCTGGAATTTTCGCTCTTTACTCCAAAGATCTTTCCTCTACTCTGAAACACCCATTCTTGTGGCCAGCCCATACCTTACTAATTTTTAACAAACACCGTGCACCCTTTTAGCATTCTTTCTTTCCTGCCCCAAAGCCAGTGACTTCTCAAAGCCCTTAGGACTTTTCACAACCTGTCAATCCTTCCCTACTTTTCACTGCTCCTTATCCCTCTCCTATTTTTAGTTCCTTGCTTATCCAGTTGGAGTCCTGTGGTCAGTCATTATAATCACATCTTGTATACACCCCCAACTTTTTCTGCTCTCACTGTGGGCTGGCAAACACAATCCAGTTAAATATGTTTTTTTGTCCACTTTGCTCCTGAACCTGAGTAGGTAGGTGACCATGCTGAGGGAACAATCACACAGCTGTTCTGACAGGTCTTTAAATGACTAACCCAAGTAGCCCCCGCCCAGTGTTACCTAAATATTCCCCTCCATTTCCTCATGATATTCACTCTTCTACTTTTGTAGGCCAATACTGCATCTTTTCTCCTTTCTCTAATCTCTATCACATTCTTCACATTCTAATTGTTAGCTCCTAACCTTGTTTTTTATTTCACAGAGAAAACAGATATTATCAGACAAAAGTATCTACTTTCTTTTTCAAACAAGTCTACAAATTTGTCTGCACTTATAATCAAATACTCAGTTTTTTTTTGGGGGGGGGTTCTCTTCCCACCCCACTCCTCACTCAGTGGACTCTTTCTTCCTACTGCTCGAAGGGGAGGTGTTTCAATCTTAGTATCTCACTGCTTTGGGGGATGTCATCTAGGTTTAAATATCATCTACATGCTGACAAATCACAAATGTGTATTTCCAGTATGACCTCTTTTCTTGATTCCACACTTAAGTATCCATTAGCCTACTCAGCATTTCCACTTACATATTTTGGAAGGCATTAGAGTTGTTCATGGATACTCTCCCACCTTTGCTACTATGGGGTAGACTTGCACCTCTCTGCACCCTCCTCCCCCATGCAGCTAGTCATATGCATATTTTCCTATGGAAATGAGAGGAGGAAATATTTTAGATCATTTACATGAGAGCCAGAATATGGTAACTGTGTTCCCTTGCTGTCATGCTATCCATCAGGACAAGTCAATATACAAAAACAGCCTCCATCAGACTGACTCTCTGAGTGACTGAGTGCGCAGAGCCTGCTGTTGACCCTTGCTGGATGTGAAGCAGGGGTGAGAAATAAATCTGTTTTATAACTCCAATAATATTTTGGAATTGTTGATTCTGCATCTTAACCCAGCCTATCCTGATTGATAATGTTTCTGTTATGCATCTCAAATTAACATTCTGAAAAAACAAAACTTCTTGCTTTTTCTCTCCAAAACACATCTGCCCATACCTTTCTCCATATCAGGAAATAGCACACCAATCTTTTAGTCTCTGTGTCAAAGACATCCTCTTTTTGTCTCAAAACTCATATCCAGTCCGTCAACAAATCTTATTGTCTCCACCTTCAAAATGTAATCAGATTTAATTTGCATCTTTCTGATGGCTACTGATGCTGAGGATCTTTTCATATGACTCCGGGCCCTCCTTATGTCCTTCTTGGAGAAGTGTCTGTTCAAATCTTTTGCCCTTTTTAAAATTTGGTTGTTTTTCTTTCTGGAGTGGAGTCGTGTGAGTTCTTTATGTATTTTGGAGATCAAACCCTTGTACCAGGTATCATTGGCAAATATGTTTTTCCATATAGTTGGTTCTTTTTAAATTTTAATACTGTTTTCTTTAGCCATGCAGAAGCTTTTTAATTTGATGAGGTTCCACTTGTTTATTCTTCCCTTTATGTCTCTTGCTCTAGGGGACATATCGGTAAAAATACTGCTGCTTGGAATGTCTGAGATTTTCCTGCCTATTTTCCTCTAGGACTTTTATTGTGTCACAACTTATATTTAAATCTTTTATCCATCTTGAATTTATTTTTGTGTATGGTGTAATCACACTGGTGAGAATGGCCACCATAAACAAAGCAATAAACAACAAGTATTGGAGAGCATGTGGAGAAAAGGGAACCCTAGTGTACTGTTGGTGGGAATGCAGACTGGTACAGCCACTGTGGGAAACAGTGTGGAATTTCCTCAAAAAACTAAATATGGAACTCCCTTTTGACCCAGTGATTCCACTGCTGGGATTATATCCTAAGAACCCTGAAACACCAACCCATAAGAACCTATGCACCCCACTATTCATAGCAGCACAATTTATAATGGCCAATTTATTCCAACCAGGAGCTGGAAGCAACCTAGATGCCCATCAGTAAGTGAGTGGATCAAAAAACTATGGTACATTTACACAATGGAATTCTATGCAGCAGAAAGAAAGAAAAAAAGCTCCTACTCTTTGCTACAGCATGGATGCAACTGGAGAGCATTATGCTAAGTGAAATAAGCTGGGCTGTGAAAGACAAATACCATATGATCTCACCTTTAAGTGGAATCTAATCAACAAAACAAACAAGCAAGCAAAATATAACCAGAGACATTGAAGTTAAGACCAATCTGACAGTAACCAGAGGGGAGGTGGGATGGGATAATGGGGAGGGAAGGAGGGAAGGGGTTTCAGGAACAACTATAAAGGACACATGGACAAAACCAAGTAGGGGGGTGGAAGCAGGGGAGGGAGGTGGGGATAGCTGGGGTGGGGGTAGTAGTGGGGGTAAATGCAGACAACTGTACTTGAACAACAATAACAACAATAAAATAATTTTTAAAAATGTAACTAGATTTAAATTACCTATACCAGTACTTACATCTCTGCCATTCTGATCCAAGCCTGACTTTTGCAATAGTCTTAACTTGTCCCTGTTTCCCCAATTACACTATTACTGTCAATTTTCCACATAGCATTAAGGGTGATCTTTTTAAAACATATATCAGAATAGATTATTCCTCTGACTCAAACTTTTTAATGGCTCTTTAATGCATGCAAAGTAAATTTTTAAATATTTACCTAGCTGAGAATATCAATATCATTGGACTCACTTCTAATTCTCTGACCTCATTTTTACTAATCACTATTCTCTTTCAACTCCCTGCTTCAGCCACTCATTTATTTCTATTATTTGAATATATCATGTAAGCTATTCATCCATTTTTTGCTTGCTTTTTCATTTGTGTACATACCAATTACCATAACTTAAATTAATACTATTCTGAATCTTGTCATAGTAGAGTTTAGCTTCTGGCTAGTACTGATAACCAAGAAAAACACAGAGTGTTCTATGTTATTTAGAGATGTGTTCACTCTTTCTGTCATCTTTTGATTTATGACTTGAGACTATAAACAATTATTATGGGAAACTATATTTGTTAGAATGTTTCTTTTAAAAAATGTTTGTTCATCAAAATGAAAAGGGAACCAACTGTATGGAAGAACATATTTGCTACTGATACATCAGACAAGGGCTTGATCTCCAAAATATATAAAGAACTCACATGACTCCACACCAGGAAGACAAACAACCCAATTAAAAAATGGGCAAAGGACCTGAAGAGACATTTCTCCAAGGAGGACATACAGATGGCCCATAGACATACTTAAAAAAAGGTTCATCATCACTAGCCATCAGAGAGGTGCAAATTAAAACCACAATGAGATATCACCTCCCACCTGTCAGAATGGTCATCATTAATAAATCAACAAACAAGTGATGGTGAGGATGTGGAGAAAAAGGAACCCTAGTGCACTGTTGGTGGGAATGCAGACTGTTACAGTCACTGTGGAAAACCATATGGGATTTCTTCAGAAAATTCTAAATGGAACTGCTGATTCCACTGTTTGGATTATACACTACAAATTCTGAAACACCAATTCAAAAGAACTTTTTCACCCCCATGTTCATAGCAGCACTATTTACAATAGCCCAGTATTGAAAGTGGACTAAGTGCCCATCAATAGATGAGTGGATTAAAAAACTGTGGTACAGTTACACAATGGAATGCTATGCAGCACAAAGACAGAAGAAGGCATTTATACCCTTTGTGACAAGGATGGAACTGGAGACTATTATGCTAAGTAAAATAAGCCAGTCAATGAAAGACAAATACCATATGATCTCACTTGTAAGAGGAAGCTAATGATAAAAAAAACAAACAAAAACTAACAAGCAAAACAGAACCAGAGACATTGAAACAGGGAACAGACTGACAGCTGCCTGAAGGAAGTGGGTGAGGAGAGTAATGGTGGAAAGAAGGAGAAGGGAGTAGTCAAAGAATGTCTGTGAATGGCCCATTGCCATGGACAACAATGTGGGGATGGACTCTAGTGGGGTGGGCTGGACAAAGCAGGGTAAAGAGAGGAAAATCAGAACAACTGTAATAAACAAGAATAAAACAAGAAGAAAAAGAAGAAAAAAACGTTTGTTTAGTTGAAGTTGTAAATTAAAGTTGTGTATTTAAAATATGTCCACAAATTCTTGGATACTTCTCCTCTTAGTAGATAGGGTAGAAGTCATCCTACCTTCAGTGAGATGTAGTTACTTACATCTGGTGAATAAATTGTGACAGAAATAGGGTTTTAAAGACCAAATTATAAAAGGCATTCTAGCTTTCCCTTTGCATTGTCTTTTTACCTCTTTCTCGGATCTCTTGTTCTTGGGGAAGTCCATTGCCATATCTTGAGGACACTCAAGCAGTCCTCTGGAGAGATCCACCTGAAAGGAAACTGAGGCCTCATACCAGCAGTTGGCACACAAATGAGGCCTTTGACCACAGTGAGGAAACCGTCTGGGGGGGGATCCGCCCAGCCCCTGTCAAGCCTTCAGCTGACTAGTCTTGGCTATGATGTCAGGTGAGACCGTGGGCCAGAAACACTCATCTAAGCCACTCCCAGCTTCCTTTGTCTCAGAAATTGTATGAGATAACCAAGGTTTATTGTTTTAATCTATGTTTTGAGGTAATTCATAATGCAAAAAAATAGATAAATAATACACCATATTATTTTTGTGATGGAGGTTAAGTTTTAATAAAATCTAACCAATGTAAAAATGCACCTCCTTACTATGATCTTACTGATTTCATTGTAACAAATTCAAATGGCAAAAATAAACAAAACAAAACTGTGTAGTTCACCTTAAATTTTAGTAGATGTATAATGTCATTCTTCATTGTAAAATTACTTTATAAGTAATTTATTTACTTATTTTAATTAAAAAATAGCTTGCACAATCTCTTCCAGAGGGGTAGAAGTATGAGGGGAAGTCAGGAGTGAAAATTAGCATCGTGTTTGTTGAGCGGTACGGGTGTCTGCCTGCCTCGAGTAGAAGGTGCACAATAGCGACAAAGTCAAATAAACTGCCCACAGGCAATCAATTGCTTTTAGAATTTATTTTTAAAATACCTCTAAATTTAATTAGTATTTATTGACCACTTACTATTTGCCAAGAACTGGGCTAAAGATTCAAAGATAACCATCAGAGTGATGCAAATTAAAACCACAATGAGTTATCACCTCACACCTGTCAGAATGGCTCTCATCAATAAATCAACAAACAAGTGCCGGGGCGCGGGGAGGGAACCCTAGTGCACTGTTGGTGGGAATGCAGACCGGTGCAGCCACTGTGGAAAACAATATGGAATTTCCTCAAAATATTAAAAATGAAACTGCCTTTTGACCTGGTAATTGCACTGCTGGAAATACACCCTAAGGACCCTGAAACATCAATCCAAAAGAGCTTATGCTACCCAATGTTCATAGTTGCACTATTTACAATAGCCAAGTGCTAGAAACAGCCCAGTAGATGAGTGGATTAAAAAACTGGTACATTTACACAGTGGAACACTGCACAGCAGTGAGAAAGAAAGAAAGAAAGAAGGAAAGAAAGGAAGGAAGGAAGGAAGGAAGGAAGGAAGGAAGGAAGGAAGGAAGGAAGGAAGGAAGGAAGGAAGAAAAAGAAAGAAAGGTCCAATCTTTTGTAACAGCACAGGTGGAACCGGGGACTATTATGTTAAGTGAAATAAGCCAGTCGGTGGAAGACAAATACCGTATAACCTCACTTAAAATTGGAACTAATGAACAAAATTAACTAGAAAGGTAGAACCAGAGACATGGAAACATGGAACAGACTGACAGCTAGCTGTAGTAGGAGGGAGAGGTGGGGAATGGTGGCAGGAAGGGAAAAGACTACTCAAAGAACGTGTTTGAATAACTCAGACATGAACAACAATGTAGAGAGGATTGGCTGTAAGTGAGAGTGGGGGGCAGGGCGGAGGGGGGCAAATGGGGAAAAAAGAAATGGGGACAACTGTAGTAGAATAAACAATAAAAATTAATATAAAAAAAAGATAAGTAAGACTGGCTTCATTTCCTGAAGGGTCTGGTGGGGGCAGAGGGAATCAGGGGATAACCATGTCACATGTAGCATCAAATACAGGTACCTAGAGAACACCTGCAGGCTTCTTCCGGACCATTGCAGCTAAGTGTTAGGACAGAAGGCATATCAAAAAAGCAACTTGAACTGTTCTTATCACAGGGAAAACAAAGAAGAAAAAGAAGAAAGAATGTTAACATTCTTTCATTAAAACTATAGGAAATGATCCTTGCAGTTTTAGGTAATCCTGAGGTTTCCCCCATCCTTTAAATATAAAGAATATCTTTCCTTTTCAACTCTTTGTGTTCCCTTCACCAACCTGAAAGTGGCTAAGGATGTGGTAGAAGAGAGGCCTTTAGTAAATTGTCTTGTTGGTCTGGAGGAAAGAATCCACCTTGATGACAGATCAGATCTATGAGCACAGCTGTCAGACTGGGCGTAAAGGCAGCACTGATACCTGCTGGCCATACTATCACGAGACCACCTGAGACCCCTCAAGGAAAGGAGGTTTGGGGGCCATCTCCTAGCAACACCAAGTGGAATCATTTAATATATCTTCATTGTCTTTACCTGCCATTTGTTTCATAATCTCAGAAGAGAAGGACAGGCGAGAGGAGAAAACAGAGCAATGAAGCAAAAGGAAGCATGAAAATAAAAAAGAAATTGTAGTGAAAGAATGGGAAGAAGGTTGCAGATGCTTGAGTTAGAATATATAGGGCCACTGGGAAGTATTTGAAAGTCATTTCCTTAGGTAGAAAAACTTTTGCTCTTTCAGCCTCAACCAGAGTAATTGGTGAAGCTCTTGCCTTCCCCTAAGACAATGTTGCATCCAAGGAGGGTTCTTGCAAGGTTCAGGGATTGCTCCAGAGGCAGTGTCAATGCTGCCAACTATTTTCATTGCAGAGGTAATCTCATAGTCACACATCATTTCTGTTTCCATCACATGACTTCCTTCCAGCCTGCCAGTTTGCTTTCCCCTTTGGAACTGCTGATGATGGAGATGATGGGAAGCTGGTGCTCACTGTGTCCCCATGCAGGGCCCTGTCCCTTTCAGTGGTCCCTGTCTCTGTGGCCTGGGCACTAGATCTGAGTCTGTACATGTAGGACAGAAGGCTGGGCAGGTGCTTGGTGGCAGGTCCTTCCATACACTGCACACTCTCTGCTGCCCGGGGGTCAGCAAGGCTCTGGGACGGTCACCTCCTCTGTGGCATTGTCCTGATATTGTAACGGGCCTGCCTACTGCAGCCTGAACTGCCTGTTCTCAGACTGATGTGTGCATCAGAATTACACGCAAGCTAAGGCCTACTCCTTAAAGTTGTCGGGGCTGATTCAAATAAGCTCTGTAATTGCCTAGTGGAACGCCTACTAAGGAGTCAAAACTTAAGTGTTGTTTCCTTCTCTTTACTTACCCAAAGTGCCTCTCATAGTCACTTCTGCTAATTATTTTTAGTTCTGTCTCCTGAATCCACAAATGATAGGTTTGGTTCCTCCCTTCCTGTCTGTCTCCTTCTCTTCTCCCTTTTTCTTTTTCTCTTTCCTTGTCTCTGGTATTTAACAAGGAGATTGCTAATCTCTTTCTTTGAGTTCGCAGTGTCATAACTATGTGAAAAGATAACTTGGTTATTTTGACATAACTTGTTCCTTCTAAACCATTATCAATACCCCAATTACCAGTGCATTCTTTTCTTAGTACTCACAACTCACCTGGCTAATCACAGATAACCTATTCTAGACATTTGCCTGATGTTGAAATGAGCTATTTTTCCTTAAAATTCCTTTCCCCTTTTTCAAAACAGATATAGCACTTGCTCATATTCTTACACTTAACACAATTAATTTAATATTGCCAGAAGACAAAGTTTAAATGTAATTGTCCTATCAATATAAATTCATCTAAAATATCTAGATAGTCTTGTCATTTAACTGATCTCTCCCCCATTCTATTTTATTCGGTTTACCATTTCCAGCCTGAAGATTTTTCTTCTAGGGAGAGAAAAGTAGAGTTGTTTTGTCTTTTCCTTATCATCTGTTACCATTAGACTGCCTCTTCCAAATGCTGGGGCTATTTAAAAAATATTCCTCTTGCCCAATGAAAATAAAGCCCTTTGTAGATCTCTGCCATTCCTTTCCAGTCTTAGTTCATTGTGGTTGTAATGTTTCTCAGACTGAGTATCGTAATACTCTATTTGTTCTTAGGTGCAAAATTTCTCCTTTTATCTTTGACATGCATGCTTTAAAAGCTAATCCATGCCCTGGTTGGATGGCTCAGTTGGTTGGAGTGTCATATATACACCAACAGGTTGTGGGTTCAATCCCTGGTCAGGGTGCATACAGTCGGCAAACAATTAATGCCTCTCTCTCTGTCTCTCTCCCTCTCTGTCTCTAAAATCAATAAGCACCTTTCAGACAGGGTGAGAAATAAAAACAAATTCACTTAATAAAACACTATCTGTACCACTCTGTCTACTCCCTTTTTTTCATTTGTGTGTGTACTCAAAATTTAATATTTAAACATTAAATTTAAAATCTCTCTTGAGAATTGTACAGTCATCTTTGGATCTGAGCATGGGATCATGGCTTTCTCTGATAGGCACTAAAGTGTATAAATGAGCTCCTAGGTAAGTTACACATCTGTTACCCTTCTTTCTGCTTCCAGAAAACCCAGTTCTTCCATGCCCACATGCTATTGTCTCTGCCCGAAATGACTTTCTGCTTCCTTGTACATATCTCAGTTCTGAGAAAATCTGTCTTTTACTTCAAAACCTTCCTCCAACCTTCTTTCTCATCCTCACTCCTGCGGTTACATGCTGTGCCCTGTCTGCTCCCAGCTGCACTTTGTAAATGCTCCATCTAGCACTTCGACGTCAGATCGTGGTTATGATATGGTGTATCTGGTTTTCTGCATGAATATGATCTGCATGAGGGTAGGCGTGGGGGCTCATCATCCTGTTAGTGTTAATATCTTGTTTTTAATAGTCTCTCAACAATTGCTCATCTCACACTTATGAATGTAGACCTGCCTAAGCCACCCTTTCTAAATTGAAAACACTCAACACACACACACACACACACACACAGCACTACCACTACCCCATATTTGCCTGACTTTTCTGCTCAGCACTTAACACACTATATATTTTATTTATCATCCTTATTTACTGCAGTAATATATGTAAAATACTTAGAACTCTGTGTGGAAGCACATGCCTAGTAAATACTGCTCATGGTTGTTAGTCGTTAATGTCTCTCTGAGTTGCTATGCTGGTCTGAGTAGTGATAATGGAATTTTATTTTCTGTCATCGTTACCAGCTCCCATCATTCTCAGTAGTTAAGGAGAGCAGACCCTTCCTTGTGTTTTATTGAATTCTGTTGGATGGCGGTGCACACAATATTTTCTTTGTAAACATAGTTAAGTTGTTATTTTGTTGCATTCAGATTTCTGACTTTCAAGTGGATGGTTTGGAAGAATGCTAGACTCGGAACCAGAGGACCAGATTTTACCAGCTATATGACCTGCGGCGAGCTCCTTCGTCTACCTTTCAAATAAGCAATTGGGAAAAGCAAGGGCGGCTTTGGGGTGTCGACTCCACTGTTCTTTTCCAGTGGCAGCATTGCTGTTCCTGTTGAGGCTGGTGTGGCCCCGGAGTCCTTGTCACACTTCTTCGGGGCAGTAAGTTTCCGTACCACTCCGAGTCAGTGTGCATGGAATGACCAATCCCTCCCTCTTCCATCATTTGCTGTTCTGCAAATGAAGAACACAGTGAAGGATTTTGTCCTCAATCCCAATGGATCCACAAGCTTCTACTCACTACTGCTCATTGGAGTCTCCTGAAATACTGTCTAGTGCAATCCTCTCTCTAAAGCTGCCTGGATAGTGTTTTTAGTCAGTGAGCTGCAGAGCTAAGGACAAAGGCCACATCTGTCTCCACCTCACAGGGATATCGCACCCCACAGGAAAACAGCAAGTGCTCTGTTCCTGTTTTTATGGACCCAGAGTCTCCCAGTTCCCTCTGGGGTCACAGTGTGGTCGAGGTGGCTTTCCTGTGGAAAAGAAATGCTCGGATTCCATCTTCCTTTGTAATGTCAGGGAAGATACTGGCTTCTTTCATCAAAGCTGTGTCGTGGAGGTGTTGTGACAACTAATGAGTGATTGTTTATGAAGTGCTATCTTCTGTGTAGAGGGGAAAAGGAGATGGAGAGACCAACTCACCAAAACCCCTTCATGTTAAGTGAACCTTTTCTGACCAGTTCATTAGAGGTCATTTTGAGCACTAAGACTCTTGAAGGTCTGTGTAAGTGACCGGCACTTTACCAGAAGTTTTATTTTAATATTTGAGACAGGGAATAGTGACTTTTCTTTCTAGTTCTTATTTTTTAATTCCAAATCTGTGCTTCCTTACAAGATGTCTTATGATTTAGTATAGATGGGGGATGGTCAAAGAAAACTTTCTGAGCCTGGCAGCACGGCTGGCCTCCGAGCCAGAACTCCCTAGCTGCCACCACCAACAAAAAACAACAGGCAGACATTTTCATTTTTGTCATCACAGGAGAACTATGTTTACCTGAGTCCAGACACATGCACTGAGAGAAACTCCTGCTGCAGAAACATTGGGTAGCTTTGCAGAAATCTTTCAGTCACAAGCTATTCTAGTGAATCCCATGAATCCCCACTCTTCCATTAAATTAAATTTAGTGGGCATGTCTGTTACATGATGCATTGTGATTACCCATGACTGCCGAACTTGTTTACAGAGAGCTTTTCACATCTGTTGGGAGGGACGCCTCGCAGCGAAACTATGAGGAGAACCAGTTCCGGCTCGTTGACACCACAGCAGCACGGACTCAGCGTGATCTCCATTGTCTGTGGTTTGCAGATTGCGTCTCTGATGGGAAGACTTTGCCGAGAAAGTTCTGGTCCACGAGGAAGGCAACCTAAGCATGTCTCTTTCCTGTACTATTTTGTGCATCTGAGTCACAGGTAGCTCTCATATCCCCCTTTAATCGGTCCTCCTTCTACCATACTCACTTCCCAATGTGAAAAAGTGCGTACACAATCACTATGCCGCCAAAGGTGTTGCGACATTGTAACAGAAGATTCAAACCTTCCTGGAGGAAAAACTATCCTTAGTCATAACTGTCCTTATCCACATTACTATCCTTAGTTTAGCGATAATTATATTACACACGTACATAATATCTACGCATACATATAACTTGTCCATTATGTATAATAATTACATCATATTCCCATATATGTGTATGTTGATCAATAGAAAGATGGATAAATCATTCTCACCAATTTTTGAAGGAACTCTATTAATGTCCTTTTCAACTACCCAATAAGATAAAGGTTGATACAATATACTTGCCTCATTCTGAAAAGGAAAAATAATCTGGTAAATTAAATTCATATATTAATCTTTACCCTGCATGTGTTATTTCTGTTATAATACGAATGTCTGAAAATTTAGAATAATTAGAATAAGTTCACAAAGCTAACGGGTTTCAAACAAAGGTGGTAAGAGAATGCATGTGCATAGCTAACAGCGCAGAGGACAATGTAACTGTAGCCGGAGAAGAACAAAGCCCTCTGAGCGTGTGGGAGGAGGACAGAGTTTGCTTTAGGCTGAAAAGAAAAAGGGAAAGTTTCATAAATGAAGCCTTTTTGAGCTGGACCTTGGGTAAAGGGTGAAATTTGATGGTGGAAATGCCAGAGAGGACACTAGAATGAACACCAAGGGTACAGGTACAGAGACAGGAACCCTACATATTCAGAACTTGCCTGGCTGGATATAAGGAGCAAGCAAAGGAGTATTGGGAGAGGATGTAGGAACATTATTTTTTAAATGCACTGTATGATGTTTTACCTGTAAAATGAGCATAAAAATAATTGTACCTACTTTATGATATTATGAGCTGATGCGTGTCAGTTTCTTGTCACCAAACACATGTAAAGTACTTGATAAATGGTAACAACTACTACTGCCAAGTCAGCTCCCCAGAACTTGAAAAAAAGGATATTTTCCGTTTACATGGAATTATGGCCCATTTATATCAATTAGAGCAATCACTATATTTTTCAGATCTGTGTGTCTGCTCAGGTGATCAGTGTGGTCTAGAGCAGGGGCTGGCAAACTGCAGATGGTGGGACAGGCCGGCTGCGGCCTGTCCTGTGAACCAAGAGTTATTGGAACCCAGCCTGCCCATTCATCCGTCTATCTGCCAGGCTGTCCCTGTCAGAGGTGTATGTTTGCACTAAAACTGTGTGATCTCCAGAGTCTAAAATATTTACTCTCTGACTCTACAGAAAATGTTTGGCAACCCCTGACCTAGAGAGACAAAATTAAATTTTCTGTTACTATTTTGTTTCTAAGTTTTTCTTGTACTTAGAGCAATTGTTAGCATGTTGTTGTATGTTGGTTCTATGTTGCCTGATACTTAGAGATTCATTGCAGCATTTCAATTTTGTTTTGAAGCGCTATTATTTGTCTAATTTATTTATGCTTTGCAATTGAATTTGTTTGATATCTCTATTATCAACTGATATCTCTTTGTTTGCGTCTCTCAGATTGCCTTTACCTACTGTTTTAGAGCCCCCTTGCTAGGCTTGCACCTCTTTCTATAACTTTTTAAAATTTAATGTGATATAAAGTGAACTTATCACACTTGCCTATACTGTTGTAATTGCTATGCTTAATCTTAAATCATTTTATTTTACACCTATCGTTGTACACATCTTCTGCTCAGTGGGATGCTTGTGTGTGTGTGTGTCTGCGTGTATAACAAAGAGAGAGAGAGAAATGAAAAGGGTGGGGAGAGGAGTGGGAGAGGGAGGTAGAGCATGTGTTAGGACTTAACTGAAGCCAGCAGAAACTAGTGTATGTAGTTTAAGCAGAGGAGGATTTACTAACAGGTGCTTCGGTGGTGTGTGAAGTTGTTGGACAGCAGGCTCCAGTCCGTGTTCCTTTCTGCTAGGACTGCATTGCTCAGCCATGACTGTTACTGGGAAACCTCAGGTGACGTGTATACAAAACTACTGAAACCAAGAGATGGGACCACAGCACTCAGTTTGTCACCATCGGGAAAACTGCCATCCCTGCTGTGGCTAGTGCCCTCCGGGCCCCGCTGCTTCCACCGTGATCTCTATCAGAAAATGAGCACTTTGAACTCCATTTTCTTTCTCACTTCCAGTCGCAGGAAATGCATGTGTCTGTTAGATACCAAAACACATCTGCAGCCAGAGCGCACGGAAGTCTGGGAAATGTAGATCTCAGCTGTCTGTTCTCTGCAATATAGAAAGGCATTTAAAAATATATCAATGTTGAGCAAGCCAGTCCACCATATCCATCACCTGGTATTCTTCCCTGCTTTTACTAGTATGCATAATTTTGAATAACATAGATGAGTTTAAATAATACACATACATTTCTATTTCTTGGTTCA